>JABWTJ010000652.1:0-89429 GCA_016801875.1 Solanum sitiens | reverse complement strand
GTTTCTATGGGTCCAATGTTGAAGAGGACCCCCAAGAGTTCATTGATGAAGTCTATAAGATACTCGTTGCTATGGGGTTGTCTACTAGTGAGAAGGTCGAGTTAGCCACATACAAACTCAAAGATGTGGCTCAAACTTGGCATGTCCAATGGAGGGACAATAGGCTTCTAAGGGGTGGACCAATGACTTGGGAGATCTTCAAGAAGGCTTTTCTTGATCGTTTCTTTCCAGGGAGATGAGGGAAGCTAAAGTGGTGGAGTTCATCAACCTTCACCAAGGAGGTATGAGTGTGCTTGAATACTCTTTGAAATTCACTAAATTGTCAAAATATGCTCCTTCTTTGGTTTCCGATCCTAGAGATGAAATGAGCCGCTTTGTGATGGAGGGGTCGGAATACTTGCAAGAGGAGTGTCATTCGGCTATACTACATGACAACATGAACATTTCTGGTCTCATGGTTCATGCTAGACAAGTGCAGGAGGCAAGGGCTAGAAGAAAGACTAGAGATGCAAAGAGGGCAAGATCTTTTGAAGGTGTCTCTTATAAGGGTACGCTTGAGATCAAAGACAAGCCTAAGTTCAAGAAGAGGTTCTCTAGTCAAGTTCCATATAAGTTCCCAAAGGCTCATGATGATAAGGTGGCTAAACCTAGCGCTCAAAAGGGAAGGAGTGGAAACTCACCAAATGAGAAGCCTATATGTTCCAAGTGTGGAAAGGGTCATTTTGGTGAATGTTTGGTTGGAATGGGCAATTGTTTTGGTTATGGCAAAAGTGGCCACAAGGTTAGAGATTGCCCTAATATGAAGGCTCAAAAGAAGAGTGTTCAAGAAAATGGTTATAGTGATGCTCTTAAGAAGAACCGCTTCGATGCTCTTTGCACTAGGGGTGAGCAAGAGACCTCTCCAAATGTGGTGACCGGTATGTTGAAAGTTTTCTCTATTGATGTTTATGATTCACTTGATCCGGGTGCTACTTTGTCTTTTGTTACACCTCTTGTAGCTAAAAAGTTTGATATTTTACCCGATATCTTGCATGTACCCTTCATAGTGTCTACACCGGTGGGTGAGTTGGTAATTGCAAAGAGGGTATATAGAGATTGTACTATCATGTTGCCCAATAGAGTTTCTCATATTGAACTAGTAGAACTTGATATGCTTGATTTTGATATCATTTTGGGTATGGATTGGTTGCTTGCTTGATTTGCCACTATTGATTGTAGAACGAGAGTGGTGAGGTTTAATTTCCCAAATGAACCCGTTGTAGAGTGGAAGGGGGGAAATTCTATTCCTAAAGGTCGTATTATTTCTTTTCTAAAAGCATGCAAAATGATCTCAAAGGTTTGTCTATATCACATAGTAAGAGTCCAAGATTTAGACTCCGAAATTCCTCCCATTGAGTCGGTCCCCGTAGTGAGTGAATTTCCGAAGGTCTTTCCTAATGACCTTTCCTGTATTCTTCCCGAATGGGAAATTTATTTTGGTATTAATTTGCTACCGGAAACAAATCCCATTTCAATTCCTCCTTATCTGATGTCTCTGGCCGAATTGATGGAGTTGAAGGTACAACTCAAAGATTTACTAGACAAGAGTTTCATTAGACCTAGTATTTCTCCATGGGGTGCTCCGGTTTTGTTTGTGAAGAAGAAGGATGGGTCCATGAGAATGTTTATTGATTATCGCCAACTCAACAAAGTCACTATTAAGAACAAGTATCCTCTCCCTCGGATTGACGACTTGTTTGATCAACTCCAAGGGTCAAGCTACTTTTCTAAAATTGACTTGAGATTGGGGTATCACCAACTTAGGGTGAGAGGTGAGGATATACCAAAGACAGAATTTTGGACTAGATATGGCCACTAGAGTTGTTAATAATGTCCTAGGTCTCACAAATGCTCCGGCGGAGTTTATGGTCCTAATGAATAGGGTGTTTCGAAGTTACCTGGATTCATTTGTCATTGTCTTCATTGACGACATCTTGGTATATTTGAAAAATGAGGGTGATCACATGGGTTATTTGAGGGTGGTGTTGCAAACACTTAAAGAACATCAATTGTTTTGCCAAGTATAGCAAATGTGAGTTTTGGTTGAGGTCGGTGGAATTTATTGGTCATATCATCTCTAGTGAGGGAGTTGAGGTTGATCCAAGGAAAATAGAGGCGGTAAGAATTTGGCCTAGACCATTAGCTCCAACCAACATTAGGAGTTTCTTGGGCCTAGTGATTTATAATCGGAGGTTTGTGGATGGTTTTGCGTCCATTGCATCTCCCTTGACTACTTTGACCCAAAAGAGTAAAAGTTTGAGTGGTATGAGGCATGTGAAAAAAGCTTCCAAATCTTGAAAGATAGGCTTACTTCCGCTCCGGTGTTGACTTTACCAGAGGGTACAAAGGGCTTCATTGTGTACTGTGATGCATACCGAGTGGGTTTGGGGTGTGTGCTTATGCAACATGGGAAAGTGATTGCCTATGCTTCTAGACAACTTAAGGTTCATGAGAAGAAATATCTCACTCATCATCTTGAGTTAGCGGCCATAGTATTTGCCTTAAAAATATGGAGGCATTATTTGTATGGTGTTCATGTTGATGTTTTTACCGACCATAAGATTCTCCAATATGTGTTTACTCAAAAGGAGTTGAATCTCCGACAAAGAAGGTGGTGAGAATTGTTGAAAGATTATGACATGAGTATTCTCTATCACCCCGGCAAGGCCAATATGGTGGCGGATGCTCTAAGTCGTATGACCATGGGTGGTGTGTCTCATATAGAAGAAGCCAAGAAAGACCTAGTGAAAGATGTTCATAGGTTGGCTAGATTGGGTGTTAGATTGGAAGATTCTCCAAAGGGAGGTGTTACAGTCCATCATAACTCCGAATTATCCTTGGTTGTTGAGATGAAGTCTAAACAACACCATGATCAACCATTGATGAAGTTGAAAGAATCGGCTCTTGGTATTCTTAATGAGTGATTCTCCTTATGTGGAGATGGTGTTTTGAGGTATCAAGGGCGGTTGTGTGTTCCTAATGTTGATGATATGAGGAACCGGATTCTTGAGGAAGCTCATGAGTCCCGTTATTCCATTCATCCGGGGTCAACAAAGATGTATCATGACCTTAGGAAAGTGTATTGGTGGGAAGGTTTGAAAAGGGACATAGCGGAGTTTGTTACTAAGTGTCCAAATTGCCAACAAGTGAAAGCCGAACATCTAAAGACGGGTAGCTTGCTACAAGAAATCCAAATTCCTACTTGGAAGTGGGAAGACATCAATATGGATTTTGTAGTAGGTTTTCCTAAGACTCAAAAATAATATGACTCCATATGGGTGGTGGTGGATAGGTTGACCAAGTCCGCTCATTTTTTTCCCTTCAAGTCTACTTATTCGGCGGAAGATTATGAAAAAATCTTCATAGATGAGATTGTGTGTCGCCATGGTATTCCGTTATCCATTATATCGGATAGGGGTACACAATTCACATTTATGTTTTGGAGGTCATTTCAAGAAGGGTTGGGTACTAAGGTGAAGTTGAGTACCGCTTTTCATCCCCAAACGGATGATCAAGCGGGACGTACTATTCAAACCCGTGAGCATATGCTTAGAGCTTGTGTCATCGATTTCAAAGGAATTTGGGATAAGCACTTGCCTTTGGTGGAGTTTTCTTTGAATAATAGTTTCCATTCATACATATCCATGGCTCCTTATGAAGCCTTGTATGGTAGGAGGTGTAGGTCTCCTATTGGGTAGTTTGAAGTCGGCGAGTCTTCGATTCTTGGTCCCGATTTGACTTATAAGACTTTGGAGAAAGTTCATATTATAAGAAATCTCTTGCAAATGGCCTATAGTCGGAAAGAGTCTTATGTCGATCATAGTAGAAGGGATCTAGAGTTTGAAGAAGGTGATAAAGTGTACTTGAAAATTTCACCTATGAAGGGGGTGGTTAGATTTGGCAAGAAAGGGAAGTTAAGTCCTCGTTATGTGGGTCCCTATGAAATCTTGCAAAGGGTTGGAAAGGTTGCCTATGAGTTGAGGTTGCCTAGTGAATTGGCTTCGGTTTATCCGGTTTTCCATATTTCTATGTTAAAGAAGTGTATCGGTGATCCTGAGACCATTCTTCCTATTGACGGTATTGGTGTCAAGGATAACATCTCCTATGAGGAGGTCCCGGTTCAAATCCTTGATAGACAAGTAAAGAGGTTAAGGAAAAAAAGGTGATTTACATAAAAGTTTTATGGAAAAATCACCTAGTTGAGGGTGCAACATGGAAGACCGAGGCTGACATGAACTCCCGTTACCCTCATCTCTTGATAATTAAGGTTAGTCGTTATTTTTAATAATATAAATATGACTAGCAGTTGAAGTTTCTTGATTTTTGGTAAAGTCTTGCAAAATGTGCATTTTGAATACTTTACAGTGACTTACAGTATATCTGTACATTGAACTTGAAATTTTGTTTTTTGGCTTGTTTGAGTTATGTTGTGCATTTTTTATATGGTGAGTCTTTATGATCTGATATGTAGCATGTTTATAAGTTGAACCTTGTTGTAATTGAGTCATGTAAAGTATGTTGAGCTCATGTGTGTTCTGAGAAGGAAATTTTTCATAATGAAATGTTTGAGCCTAATGTGTTCTAACTGAAGTTTTGAATTGCCTTGTTGAAATGATATGATTTATGTTGTCTTGTATTTTTGTTGGTTGGGCTACTAGTCTTGAGTCTATTCCTTCCTTCAAAAGAGTTTTAGTGTCATTCGGGGACGAATGTTCCTAAGAGGGGGATAATGTAACACTTAGAAAATCCAAGACGTGTCTTAAAGGCTAACATAGGTGTCATGTGGTCTAGACACTGTTTTTAAGTCCTTTTAAATGAATATAAGTCATTTAGGATTTTTAGAAACCAAAACATCCAACAACGTCCATGACGTCCAGAAATTAGTTCAAAAAGGTACTTGTGTGCCTTAGCCTATTTGATTAGCTTTAAGGAGTCGGAAATTCATGAAATTTAGTGTAAGGGTGTATAACATGAGTTAAAGTCGATTCATAGATGAAACTTCTGGGTACGAATCACCAAGGACAAACCAAGGTCCCTTGAGGAGGACCCTTGCATGTTGGAGGCAACACTGCCTGGGCAATGTGCAACCACGAGACACAATCGATGGGGCGTGTGTTGATCGACGGGGCATCGTTGCCAACCATCAAGAAACACTTAGAAAAATGGTTGGAGCCCTCGCCTGCACAAGTCTTTGACAAGAAGTATGGATGTGCAGCGCGGAGGAGGCCTGGTTTGTCGACTGACCCACGATCCGTCAATCGTGGTGTCGTCGATGGCACTGCATTTTTCCTGCACGTTTTTATGTTGGTCTTAACTAATTAATTAAGGGGTTATGTCATTGGTTAGGGGTTTAAGGGAGTCTAATTAAGTTAATTAAACCCCCATATAAAGACCCCAACCCCATTAGATTAATTACAACTCACAAAACAAATCCTCTTCCTTCTCTCTTCTTTCTCTTTCTATTGGAAGACACCATTGAAGACCAAGCTAGGGAAGAGTTTTGGGGGATGTAAAGGCGCAATTTCACCATCAAATCTTCATCAAACGTTTAGGTATGGGATCTATTCACCTTTGACACTTCTTTCCTCAAAGGGTTCATTCAAAAGTTTTCTAACAATTGAGTTTTCAAGTGGGTTTCATCTAATGTCGAAATGGATGTTGTGAACTAAGTTATTTATGCTTTATTTAGGATTAATGGATAGATTAAAATGTATTTTAACTTGATTATGATAATTGTTGATGTTTAGGTCTAAATTGTAGAACATGATGTTATTATGATTAGATTGAGATGAATTCTAGGTCTATCATTCTAGTTATTGAGATATGGGTTTAGGTTGTGAAGTATATTGTGAAATTGACCTAAGTATCTTGTCTTAAGATATAATTTAGTATTGAATTGTGTTATAATGATGCCATTGGTCTTTTTATTCTATTGGATATCATTGTGTGATGATGTTACTCCCCTAACTGGTTTGAGTTATGGGTTGATGGTAAGACCTTGATGATGAACTATAAAGGAGACTTGGTAAGTCTTGTGATCCCTATACTTTACTTCAAACTATGGTTAACTGTGATTAAGTCATGACGTTGTATTGGAGTATGCCTTGTTTAAGATTGATTTGGTGGTATGATGTTAAATTGAATATCTTGACTATTGTGGTAAGGTCGATTAAGATGAAAGGTTATAAGGATGTCGATGACTACCCATGTGCCTTATTATGAATGAATATGTAAATGTGTTAACCTTACTTATATGGATTGTGATGAAAGGATTATACTCATGCATTTCCTATTGAGCTATGATGATGATGATTATACAATGGCTAGACCCTATGACCTAAACTAAAATGAAGTAATGGTCTATGTCGGTTATGGTAAGTGTTCCCTAAACTAAAATGAAGTAATGATGTATAAACTAACTAGAGTGACTTGAGCGGTTTGACTTAGCTTAGGTAGGGGTATGTGACTCTACATATGCCTTTCACTAGTTTGCCTTGATGGGAAATTTAGGAGGTTGATATTATGTATGTATATGATGATAAAAGTAAATGATATAATATGATGATGATGATGCTTATGAAAATGTAATTAATACTTATTGTTAAAGTATGGTTTTATGTATACTTGAAGATTATGTTATGTGAAATGGGTTATTAGTCATGATTCTTGTTGGGTTACTTGATTGAGTAAGGTTATGGGGCTTTGCTTGGTCATTTCACTTGTTGACTTTATGGGGATTCATGATTGGTTATCTTGCTTTATTACGATATGATAAACTATTATTCATGCTTGTGGTGGTAATACTTGATGATAAAGTTGTTTTGGATTATGGGTTCAAGTATGTTAATATGCATATAACTTGCTTTGACTTGTTGAACATGTCTTTGGTGATTGGTATGGTTTGCTTGATTGTGCATAAGACTTTCAAAAGGTAAAATGGCATGATTTAACTAAATGTCCTTTTTAGCATGATTTGGTGTTATATGTGCATATGGTCTCATACTTAGTACAAGTGGCGTACTAAACCAATTTTCTCCCTTTTTCCCAAACATTTTATGTTTCGGTCGTTGAAGGCTCATTCAAGATGACTTGAAGAAGATATGGATATTCTCTACCATCCAACTGGGTAGGTCCTCACTTTCCGAGGGCGATGCCATTATCTAGCTTATGGAGTTGTTTTACTTTTAAGACTCTTATGTTCTTTCTATTTTCATTCGGGTACGAATTTATATAAGCCTATATGTGGCTTCTTTACATTGATGTAGGGCTATACCAAAATTTCTATGATCGTTTTAGATGGTTATGAGATGAGACAATCTTTAGACTTCTATCTTATATATATATATATATATATATATATATATATATATATATATATATATATACATATATATATATATATATATATATATATATATATATATATATATATATATATATATATATATATATATATATATATATATATATATATATATATATATATATGTATATGTATATGTATGTGCAATAAAAGTAGAAGACTATGTAATCTTCTTATACGAAGGGTCTATGTATACTCGATATATATATATATGTGTATGTAGAGGTCTATGTAAACCTCAATGTAGAAGTAGTAAAAGTTCTTAAATTTTCTGTATTTTTGACATATGAATGTTATGACGAATGCTAAGAGGCTAGTCTTAGTCCTCAAAGAGGACGACGACGCCGTTTACGTCTAGGGGGTGCTCCCCGGATGTGAGAACACCAATGGAAGGTGTTCCACTAAGCCAAAGTAGAACCTTAACATACGTCCTATAATCCTAAGTGAATTCACTTGCTAGATCCTATGTGGCAAGCATAGTTTATGGAACTAAGAGATAGGTATGATCCCGCTGCATGCCATTTGGCAATTGGAGCCTCATATCATGAGAAAACATGGGTGAACCCCTTACTCAAGGGTAAGCCACCACCTCTTGTGTATCCATAGGTGAGTATTCCTCTAAGGGAAGTCAACACTCTATAAGGAACAAATGGTGAGTCTTTCTCCAAGGGAAGTCAACACCTCTCATTGTTAAGTTCACTAGGTGCTAAACTAAGTTCCTTTTATTGAAAATCCTTTATTACAATTTTCATAAAACATAGGCTTAGGATATTTGTTCCTCATATGCTTATAGCATATTCAAGCACCTATCTAGTTTTAGAGTACTCTTGGGCACACCTTTCAAGGCCCCTGTATTGACCAGATCTTCATACATGTGTGTGTAATTATATGTGAGCAAACCTTTCACATAACATATAAATGTCACACATGATCATATATCAATGCATTAGTCTATAAGTATAACTATATGAGTAATCCTTTCATATAAACACACTAAGACACTGTGCACATTCATACTTCATCATACAATATAAGTCATATTCATAATATGTCAATACATCCATTTTCATGCACATAGAAATCAAACCTAGAAATTATCCTATCAAGGTACACATGTGCAATGCATAGACAAGGTCCCATACCCTTGCCCATACTAGTACACCTATCAAGTCATCCTTGTTAAGGAAACACATATCATACTTTCATATACATAAGCTTAACATGCATAGTAGTAGACATTAGTGCATATGAGAATTACCTTTTCATTTAGACACCATGAACTTTTAATACTTTAAGCATGCATGAAGTGTGAGAATGTGTGTACATTGGTTGACATGATCACATAATGTCTATCAACAACACAATGATGCAGCCATACTCTTAAGACCATATTACACTTTCAAGTATAGACCATACAACATAATTTAGCATAGGGGACAAGACTATCTTCACATTACACTTTAAGACTCCTAACATTAGCTATTCACACATTCACATAGGGGTACATGGGTAGTGGTAATCAGTCATTAACACTTCATTAATGGCAGCACCTACACATGATTTTACATAACCAGTTACATGCTCATAACAATAGTAAAATAACCTCGATTCACAATTAAAATAGAAGACTAGGAACAAGTTACATATAAGGTGATCATCATAACCTCTCATTCATATATTCATCAATTTTCCTTCAATGTCATGGTCAACACATATATAATGACAATAAATTAAACACTGCAACCATAAGTGGACCATACCACACAATGCCATACAAGGCTTCAACAACTACAATAATATAGAAAAATAAAGAAATAGAAGAGTAGAGCAATTCTTACCAATCCTTTAGCCTTTGATCATCATTGACTATTACAACTTTTCATCAATAAATCAAGTATAGGCAGTAGCTAAAGTGCCATAATTATATATAAAGTCATGTATAAGCTACTACAGTATCATGCTACAACTAGTACAACACATTAACATACTAGAAGGTAGAAGGACGTAGACCATTAACCAATTTCACTTGCATGGATTATAAATCATATTTAATTAATGTTATCAATATAGGGAAGTGGCTAAATATACACTTAAAATATCAAAATCATGCTTAAATCTCTACAAGATCAAGATACCAACATAGGCATTAAACTATCAATTCACTAGAGAGTAGAGAAAATAGGCAATGCTACTGATTCACTAAAGCCTTGATCATCAATCATATTTTTAACAATAATGTACATGTTACGGAGTATCTAAATATATCAGTACTCAAAAGGAATCATACTTCATCTAACCAAAAATTGAGATCACATCTCATACATAGTATTATCAATCGATAGACTAGAAGAACTTAGATCAATTTGTGCCAATCCTTCTTTACTTTGATCATACGAGATTCATATCCATAATTAAATCATAATATTAACCTAAAACAGTAGCTACAATCATCTTAACATAGTCAAAATCTTACAACAATCACCATGAAGCCGAACTTACAGTGAATACATAAAACATAGGCTAGTTTATTTCAAATCGTCATACTCCACATGGATAATTCATCAACAATTAACTATCAATATAAATACTAGATAGTAGACATAAGAATTTTAACATAATTTAATCACAAATCGATATGCATAAAATCAAGATCATAAAGCCATACATAGGCTAAAATCGAGTTCGTGAAAGAGCATGGGTTCATCATGCAATTGGATTGAAAACCACGTCAAAATCAGTAGATAATCATCAATACATTCATATCATGCTTTTGAAATCTATTTAAGAAAGAACCTGTGGCTAGATTGAAGCAGAAGAGATTTAATTATGGACCTTCTTTGAAAACTTTGAGATTAACTCTCCAAGTGAAAGGTTACTTAGAGATGAAGGATCACCATACCTTTATTACATAAATTACCCATTAAAAATTTGTGAAGAACCCATGAGAATCCAATCTACAAGCTGACTTGAACTTCACCTTCAATGGAGATTCTTAGAGAGGATATTTTGGGAGAGGGAGGTTTGATTCTGAATGGAGGATTGGGTATGGATTATTCACGTTTTTAATCAACCTAATATACCCAAAAATATGTAAATAAACCTCCTAGGGTAAGATTAGCTCGTGGGGTAAATTTCTCATTCACCCCATACTTGGCAGCGTGCATGGCAATTCTGCAGGCCTACATCGACGGACACAGTTGACGCCTCATTGGCCCATCGACGGGACGTTTGTGGCTTCCCTCATTGGGTTTGAGGTTGTCATGTTTCCAAACCTTCCCCAGGATAATTGTCCACCAATGCCTCCCCATCTATAGGGCGTTGGCGTACTAACAAGGCGTCGTTTGGCTCGTCGATTGACACTGCCAAGGCAATGTCTCGACAGCCTTTGGGTCCTTCTTGTGGGCCCTTTTGTGGGGCCCTTTGGAAGTCGTACCCCAAGGTTTCCAACATAAATACAAACATTAACAAGTTGTAGACCTTACACATCAGTTTCACCCAAAACAATTACATGTAACACGTCCAAACATGCTAGTCTCCATCAAGACACACACCTGCATGTCTCAAGGACTATATTTCGAACATCTTGGACGTTCTTCGACGTTTGACCTCAAAACTTCATGAAACTCCATAAATTAATTATAAACATCATTTTTACTCATTTAAGGACCTCATAAGCTCATCATACCCACATAAGCACATAAAAACACATAAGGCGCCTTAGGTGACTGGTCGTCGAACATCTTGGTCGTCCCTTGACGTTTGACTTCCAAATCACCTCAAAATTTACACACTGACTAAATACCATATTATAAAACATTTTAGGACCTTTGAACCTTATGAAAAATATGTTAGTATCTAGAAACCCTAATTCATTTTGGGGTTCTTACACATTCATATAAGAAGGATTTCATTACGGCTCTCGACATCAAGGTTCATAACCTTACCACTAGGTTTAAGGTTCCAAGTACATGACCTTCTTAACATCATTTAAGGTCTCACATATCATTCATTCATACATGAAAGACGTGCACTAAACTTACCTTGTCAAGACATCTCATATTCACATATCATTCATACATGGATCAAGTAAGGGACACAAGTCTACCAAGACAATACACAACATACATTACTTTATTAAATATAGCATATCTTTCTTTGAAGCACTTACGAATGACACTTATCATATTTATTTCATTCTATACATTACTATAATATAATCAATATCACCATTATAGACTCATATAGTCAAGTAGGAAACAATCATGAATCAACTCTAAGACAACACACACGAACACATAGTCATAGTCTAACATGGTCACCTAACAACTTCAATAGAAGAACACATACTTTCACATTACTTAACATGTATGTATATATCATCAAACTTCACATAATCAACTACACAAATCATCATATTACTTCAAGTAGTTGCCGAGAAGGTCATGATCATCATAATACATAAAGTAACGCCGACAAGGCCACATCAATCACATAACACTGCCACCATAAGTGGACTATACCAATCACAACATAATTCAAGAGGTATATTACATAGTAAAGAGAATTAGGTCAGCGTACAACCAATCCATTCTCTCCGCTTCAATCCTTAGTTAAATTATCCAATTCAATACCAATAGGCCCTTACCCAGGAATATGATCATCAATTCAATACAAAAACCATAATACTCAATGAAACTTGGTCAATTCAATATAGATTTATCAATCTAAGACAACCTATACATCAATTGAATACAATTCATTCAATAGCCTATAGAAAACTACACTAGAATTCAAAATCATTAAGAAATATATTAAGTAACCCATAATGTAGTCAAAATCAAGGTGTAAGATCTCGAAAATGACTTAAATGAACTAGAGCCTAACGTTGTTTTCAAGATGTTCTAAGGTTCTAAATAAGTCTATTATATAGTATTGAGGCAGTATCTAAGATGTTAGGTGCATTGGAAGTCAAACGTAAAGGGACAACGAAGACGTTCGACGACTAAGTCACATAAGTTCCTCACATGTGGTTGTATGTGTTTATGTGTTATTTATGAGCTTATATTGTCCTTAAATGAGTTTATATGGTGTATAAATTCAGTGTGTCAAGTTTCATGAAGTTTGGAGGTCAAACGCTCAAGAACGTCCATGACGTTCGAAAGATGTGCCTTGAAATGACCTTGTGCGTCAAGGCTTGTTTCGTTAAGTTTTACGTGTTTGGTTTAGGTTAAATTCATGTGAGAGATCCTAAACTCATATACTAGCATGTTTGGGTTGGAAACATCTGGGCAAACATCCCCAAGGACCATCCAAGGGTCCTTGAGGAAGGACCCAAAGTTGGAGTCCCAAGACAGCCTACCAACGGAAGGCAATCGATGCTCGGTGGGTCAATCGATGCCCCGTTGGTGGCATGTAGTCGTTTGGTACTTATAATGGGGAGATAAGATCCCATTTTCTAGTTAATGAACCCATTGACGGAGGACAGGACGGTCCGTGTGTGGACGAACGCCCCGTCGATGGGCAACCGTCGTTTGGGGTTGTGTTCTGCGCAGGCCACTGTTAAGTTGAGGGGTGAAGTTGTAAATTCACCCCCACTTCCAAATAAGAGTATTTGAGGTTCCCTAAAGGTCTTTTGGGTATTTTAAATGTGTTTATAATCCTTAAACACTTAGAAGATTTCATTCTTCAAATTAAAAACCCCAAAATCCTTTAGAAATTCCCTAAGACTACATTAAAACTAAATCTCAAGGAAGAGCTTGGATTGGTGATTTGAGTGAAGATTCTTCATCAAATTGGAGTATTAGATTCATTGAGGTATGACTTTTGATCCTTGAAACTTGTTTCATCAAGGAGCCCAACTTTCAAAGATGTTTTCTAAAGTTTTCAAAAGATGAATTGACCTATTTCATGATCTACCATGGGTTCTTGCATTAATGGTTTTTAATCGTTGTTTAGTGATTGAATTGTTGTTATTAAGATGAGTTTAACTTAATTAACCTATGAACCCATGTAATTGATGTACCCTAGTTTTTTACTAATTTATGGGTTACTTGATATTGGTCTAATGTTTATGAATTAATGTGTAGTTTCTTATGGGCTTTCTAATGATGTAAGAATTTTATTCAATTGATATCTAATTGGTCTTAGATTTATAAATCTAGATTGAATTGGCTTAGATTCATTGAGTATTTTAGTTTATGCTTTGAATTAATGTTCATGGCCATGGGTAAGAGCCTTGTGATATTGAATTGGGTGATTTGGCATGGGATTGAAGTGTTGAGGATGAAGTGGTGGTACGCTGCCCTAATTTCTTTTATTTAATGTTAATTAGACTTCAATTATGTTTTATTTGGTTTGGTCCACTTATGGTGGCGGTGTTATGTGAATTGATGTGGCCTTGTCTGCTTTATTTTAAGTATATGGATGATCATGGCCTTGTCGACACTACTTGAAGTAATATGACTATTTGTGTATTTGATTATGTGATTTAAGATCATATCAAGCTATATGTGAAATAATGTGAAAGTATGTGTTCTTCTATTGATGTTATTTAGGTGATCATGTTAAACTACGACTATGTTCATGTGTGTAGTCTTAGAGTTGAATGCATGATTGTTCCTACTTGGCTATGTGAAGTCCATAATGGTGATATACTAGTGTATAGGGTGACTTAATGATGATAATGGTTGTCCTTATGTGCTTCTAGAATAAAATGTAATATGTGCTAAAGTGAAGTATGTTGTGTCTTGTTTAGGTAGACTTATGTCCCTTACTTGATGCTTGTATGCATGTGAATATGTGATGTCTTGACTTAGGAAGCTAAAAAATCTTAGTCTTGAATCAATGAATGATGTGATACCTTGAATTATGATAAGAGGGTCCCTTATGTGAAACCTTGAACCTAGAAGGTAGGGTCATGAAACTTGAAGTTGAAAGTCGTAATGGTATCCTTCATGTAATGTAATGATGGACGTAAGACTGTTTGGCTGGAACGACATCATATCAATCCTTAGGAAAGTCATGATGAGATTCTTGTCGCCATAAGAAGGTATCCCTAGAGGACCTCTTTGGTAGGGTAAATGTGATTGGGTTATGAATATGATGTAAGACCCTATGTATGAACCTTAATATGATGTACTCTATGAGAACGAAGGCTAGCACCGAGTGAGTATGGCAAGGGAAGTAGTTCTAGTTAAAGTATGAGCTAGAATACAAAGAAGCCCTTCATATTCCATAACCATGTGCCTACATGGGATGTGTCCAAGTTCTACCATTGGCAAGTAGAACAACCTCATCAGAGTAGGATAGAACTCCGGATTCCATGTTTTTCTACCATGGTCTATGTCGGTTATTGCCTATTCTCATCATATGGGATACCTATTAGCATTAGAGAAGTTCTATGAGGTTTAGGTGGTGGTATGGGATGCTATCTAGACATTGCACAATAGGCTTTGAAGATGTTATTGAGAGTCCCTAGCTCTTTTCCAAGACCATTACTTGAATGTACTTTATGTAATGAATGTGTATTAATGAACTAAGTAATGTAATGACTTATGTTAAATAAGTATGTAAATGAATGAGTACCTAACCTAAAGTGACTTAATGATTCCTTAGTTAAAGTGTGAAGAGGGAATATGGGATGATCTCTTCATGTCTTATCTATGGAAGTCTTGACAATGACTCTAGTTAGGGAAGTTGGTGGTTATGTTTGAAATGATATAAACTTAGAAAGTCTTAAGGATTATTTAGGTAACCTTGAAGAGGGTGTATGGGCGTTCTCTTCTAGGAGTACTTAAGTAAGTCTTTTGATACCCTTGGTAGGGGAGATTGTCATATTTTGTATGTCTTGTATGTTGATGTATTGTAGGTGTGTATGTGTCTCATTAGGAGTGTATAGGTGGTATCTCTTCATGTAACTTAAGTGAACCTTAGGATAGCTTTTAGTGAGAAGATTACATGCTAGGAAGTGTTAAAAAGGAAGAAAGAGCAGTTCATTGTAATAGTGAATCAATTCTGAATATGGGTTACTGTAAAGTGACTCTTTAAATCGTGATATTTGGTTTAAATGATTTCTTATGTGATTCTAAGTTGATAAATGTTGTTCTTATGATGATATTATGATATTTAAGTGAAAATATGCATATTTTCAATAAATGTCCATTTTCATGATTTTTTTTATGCGTAATGTCATACTTAGTACATGAGGTTGTACTAATTCCATGATTTTATCTATCTATATAGTTCTTGGTAAGTGATGAGAATTTGGGAAGCAAAAGTTGGACCGTGGCATCTTCAAGAGAAGTTTAAGTATGTCCTCATTTGACTCGAGGGCATATATGTCTTTTATGTTTTGTATTGAAGTATTGTAATAGACTTATTATTAGTACTATGTTTTCTATTTCGTATGGTCCGTGTCCCAAGTACTCTTGTGTCTAAGATTGATGAGATTGAGACATAGTATTTCCTATTACTTTTATATCAAAGAGTTTTTAAAGACTATGATATGTTTTGTGAAAAGTTTTAATTCCGCACTACTTTTTACTATGTATATGCGATGAATGATATGAAAGGGCTTGTATAAGACCTTCGAGAGGTCGAGTACGCAGGATACAATCCAAGATTGTGCCCTTACTTCTAGGGTGTGGTCTTGGGGTGTGACACTAGGGTTCATAAATTACATGGGTTCATAGGTTAATTGAGTTAAAATCATCTAATTAGCAACAATTAAATCAATATACAATGATTAAAAACCTTTAATGTAAGAACCCATGGATAGATCATAAAATTGGACAAGTTCATCTTTGAAAACTTTAGAAAACTCTTTGAATTTCGGGCTCCTTGATGAATACAGTTTCAAGGATCAAAAAAATACCTCAATGATTTTTAATCCACAAAATTGATGAAGAATCACTACTCAAACATCTAATCCAAGCTCTTCCTTGAGTTTTGGCTTCAATGTAGTTCTAGAGAATTTCTAGGATATTTTTGGGTTTTGATTTAAAAGAATGAATTCTCTTAAGTGTTATAGGCTTATAAACATGTTTAAAATACCCAAAATACCGTTAAGGAATTTCCAATAGTCTTATTTGGAAGTCGGGTGAATTTACAACTTCCCCCCTAAACATTACAGTGAACTGCACGCATGAGACAACCTCACAGACGGATGGTCACCAACGGACTGTCACCTAACCAACGGACCATTCTCTTGGTCCATAGTTTGGGACTGAGGCTGGTCCTTGGACTAGACTTCTCCTACGCCTAACTACTAACCCATGACACCCATCCACAGGGCGTCGACTGGCCCACGAGCCGTCTATTTCTTCCCGTCGTTTGAGGCTGTCTTGGGCAGGCTTGGCTCAAGGAAAGGGTCCTTCCTTATGGACCCTTGGTTGGTCCTTGGGTACTTTTGCACGGATGTTTCCAACCATAATAGTTTGTATAGAGTTTAGGACCTCTCACATGAATTTCATCTAAAACGAACACGTAAAACTCTACGAAACATGCTTAGACACAAGAGGTTGTTTCAAGGCAAACCTTTTGAACGTCATGGACGTTTGACCTCCAAACATCACAAAACTTGACAAAATGCCTATATACACTATAATAACTCATTTAAGGACCTCATAAGCTCATGAATCACTCCTAAACCCATATGGGGCACATAGGTGACTTAGTCGTCCAACGTCTTAGTCGTCCCTTGACGTTTGACTTCCAATGCACCTAAACTCTTAGGCATTGCCTCAATACCACATTATAGAAAAATCTAGGACCTTATACGATCATGACAACCATGTTAGGCTCTAGTTCACCTAAGTCATTTTCGGGATCTTACAATGTGAGGCTAAACAGTAGTGGAGAGCTTATATGGAATGCATATCTTCAGTTTTACCTCCACTTACTTGGACATAGTTTCATGCTTGTTTTTTAACAAATATGTGTCACGGGTGTTGAGGGATCCTAAGAAAGATAAATTTAGGGTTGTGGAAGAAGGTGATATGGCAGTATGCCTATGAGGCTAAGTTCCATGTTTTGTCTAGATATGCTACTCAATTGGTGACTACTATGGAGGAACAAATCCGGTTGTTTGTTAGGGGACTTAATTCTAAGTTGCAAGTATTATCCATTCATATGACTTATGAACTGAGGAGCATTAATGAAGTAAATGACTATGTAAAGAAAGTGGATGGGATTAGGCGAAATGGTCATGCTAAGGAATTGGGAAAAAGGGCCAAGAATTAAGGCAACTTCCAAGGTTCATATTCCAAAGGTTCAAAGAGTCCAATGCGAGAAGCCAAGACAATACAATATGCCCTGCCCTGCCCGCTTCTACACGTAATTACTCCTAAACTCAACCTTATAATTTTACTCAGGATAGCCAGGGAGTCGTTCTTCCGACGGGAGACATACCCTATTTTGATCATACTTGCTACAATTGTGCAGATCTTGGGTATATGTGGAGATATTTTCCCCATTCACGTGTATTCGAGTCTACACAACAGCACTCCAGAGTAGTGGTACCCACGGGGAATATTAATAATGGTCGAGGGCATCCACAAGGTGGGTGGAGAGGTAATAAACTAGGCCGTGGAGGTAAAGGAAACAATAATGAAGGCAGGCGTAACTTGCAACCTAGCATGGAAGTGGTTCTTCTCGATGATAGGGCTCATTATTATGATTTTCTAAGAAAGAATAAGGCAGAGTCATCTAATGCAATGATCAAGGTACTATTCTTGTGTGTGATCGGATGTCTACTGTGTTATTTGATCCATGTTCTACTTATTCATATGCATCTATGCGATATGCCTTAGAATTTTTGATGATTTGTGATGTACTTGATGCCCTAATCCTTGTTTCTACCCTAGTTGGAGAGTCAGTCATAATCTCTCATGTCTATCTTGTTTCTCCTATTTTTATGGGTTTTAGACTTGGGTTGATTTGGTGATATTGTATATGACTAACTTTGATATTATCGTAGGTATGACTTGGTTATCCCCCTAATATGTTGTGTTAAATTGTAATACTAAGTTTGTAACTCTAGAAATTTTGGGAAGGGAAAAGTTACACGGGGAAAAGGTGTACAAGCCTAAGCAAGATAATATCATATCGTTCACTCGGGCTAGGAAACTAGGAGGGAAGGATTTCCTACCGATTTTCCAGGTATGCCTCCGGATAAAGATATACATTTGTTCATTGATTTGGAACATGGTACTCGTCCCATATCTATCCCTCGATATCACATGTCTGTAGCATAATTAATAGAGCTTAAGGATCAAATCCAAGAGCTTTTGATAAGGGATTTATTCCACCTACTACTTCCCCATGGGGTGCTATAGTTCTATTTGTTATGGAAAAGGATGGTAATATGAGAATGTGTATCGATTACAGGCAATTGAATAACATCACCATTTGAAATAAATACCCCTTTCCTCAAATAGATGATCCTTTTGACAAATTTCAAGGTGCATCAGTTTTATCCAAGATTGATTGAAGGTTTGGCTACCATTAGTTGAAAATTAGGACTGAGGATGTGCCCAAGACGGCATATAGAACTAGGTATAGGCACTATGAGTTTTTGGTTATGTCTTTTGGTTTTACTAATGCGCCTGCAACATTAATGAGTTTAATGAGTATTGTGTTCAATCCATTTCTTGACTTATTTTTACTAGTCTTTATGGATGATTTTTTGGTCTATTTGAAAAGTAAGGAAGAGCATGCAGACCATGTTCATATTGTTCTGGGTGTTCTTGGGAAACAAAGGTTGTATGCTATATTTTCTAAGTGTGAATTTTGGTTGACTTTTGTTGCATTTTTGGGGCATGTAGTTTCAAAAAAAGGGGAAATTGTAGATCCCTAAAATACTTAGCCGATTAAGAATTGAGTTCGGCCTAGCTCGATGACGGAAGTTAGGAGTATTCTAGGGCTCGCTAGCTTTTACCGTCGATTTGCTTCTATTGCCATTCACTTGAGTAATTTGACCAAAAAGTATATACCATTTGAATGGACTGAAAAATGTGAAGAGAGCTTCCAAAAGCTCAAGACTGTCTTGATCACCACACATATTCTAGCATTACCGGTGGAGCACGTGTTCACTCAAAAGGATATGAACTTGAGACAACACAGATGAATAGAGTTACTTATAGAATATGATGTCATCATTCAATACCATCTAGGTAAGGCTAATGTTGTGGCAAATGCTTTTAGTCGGAAAGCAGTGATTATGGTTAGCCTAGCTTGTTTGAGTGTAACAAAACGACCTTTGTCTAAGGAAATTCAGACCTTGGAGTCAAGATTTATGCAATTGGGCTTTCAAAAAAAGGTGGGGTGTTGGATAGCATTAAAGTGGGGGCCACATTCATCATAGAGATAAAGGGCAAGAAATTTTTGCATGAGAAATTTAATGAACTTAGAAAGAAGATTGTGCTTGGCAAGGCATAATAGACCACTCTTGATGCGGAAGGTGAACTTAGTTCAAAGGAAGAATATGTGTTCCTTGAGTTGATGATTTGATTTAAAGGTTGTTGATAGAGTTCCATGGTTTGTGATATTCTATTCATCTGGGTGTTACGAAGATGTACCGAGATTTGAAGCTGATCTATTGGTTGACGGGCATGAAGAAGGATATAGCAGAATTAATGTCTAAGAGTCAAAATTGTCGACAAGTGAAATATGAACACCAAAGGCCTACAGGTTTGCTTTAAAGAATGTCAATTTTTGAATTGAAGTGGGAAAGAATAGTTGTAAATTTTGTGGTTGGTCTTTCCAAGGCTTTAGGGAAGTTTGGTTCTATTTGGATATTGGTTGATAGATTGACTAATTCAACCCTTTTATTCCGGTAAGGAGATTATAGTGCTCAAAAATTGGCTAAAACTTATGTGAAATAAATAGTGAGATTGCATAAATTGCCCTTCTCTATCATCTTAGACTGTGGTACCCAATTCAAACCCAAGTTTTGGAGGAAATTACATGATGAATTGGGTATACAATTCACGTTTAGTACAACCTTCCATCGTATAAAGGACAATTCTAGTGTTAGAAGACATGTTGAAGGCATGTGTGATTGATTTTGGAGGGTATTGGGATAAATTCTTACCATTGTATGAGTTCTTCAATAATTATAGTTATCACTCCACATAGATATGACATCATTTGAGGCACTCTATAAGAGGGGATGTAGATCACCCATAGGATGGTTTGAGGTCGGAGATGTGAAACCTTTGGGCGGTAGATTTATTTAAGGATACTCAAGATAAGGTGAGTAGTATTAAAGCTAAGCTTCTAGAAACCCAGAGTAGACAAAAGAAGTATGTGGATCATATGGTAACAGACCTGGCGTTTCAAACAAATGAGAATGTATTCTTAAGGTATCACTTATGTAAGGGATAAGGAGATTCAACAAGAAAGGTAAGCAAAGTCTGCGATACATGGGTCCTTTTGAGGTTCTTTAATATGTAGAGGTGGCGGCTTATAGATTGGCGCCTAACCTGTCAGGTGATCATCCCATAGAGGGTTCTTGGATATGGGACTAGGGCTCACTCTTTTGGGCTGAACCTCATGTTGACCCACTCCTTAGGACATTAGTCTAGTGGTCTTGGTTTCGCGACATCCCTCTTAGGCAAGCCGAAAACACATGGGTGGTTTTGTATTTGAAACTACAAACCCATTAAATTAAACCACAACCACTAGGTGAAATAACCATCAAAATGAACCTAATCCTATCAGCAAGAAAGACCCAACTATCACAACCCACAATCACAAGTCGTGATGACACCTATGTTCCCAACCCATAGGTAAGCCAACCTAACACTTTTACCGATTTAAATTCAATATTGTAAGTAGAAATAAACCAAAACATAATATTCAATCTATAAGTCATTTATAAGTATGAAATGCTAAAACTAAGTTTCTACCCCAAGATTTAGTGTCATAAGTAGAAGAGCTTCTAAAATAGAATACAAGTCCAAACTAATTTGAAAATCTAAACATAAGAAATATCCTATCAGAATACCAAAATAACCTAATAAATATAGGTAGATTGAAGGTGTGGGCCTCAGAATATCCCAAACAGCGCACCACAACTCCAAGATAATCCCTCATATTCCAAGCTCTAAGAACATGTCCGAAATTGAAATTCAATCTGCACCACAAAAGAATGCAGCAAGTGTAGTATGAGTACGAAACCACGTGTACCCAGTATATCTCATTGACCGACAACGAAGAAGTAGTGACGGGAGTTTATATCAAAAAAATCAACTCTTTAATTATACAGGTCTATATTACACGTACCAGTCAAATTTCATCAAATAGAGATAATCAAACATCAAGTAACTTACAACCATCAAATAAAGCGCATAATCATCAAGAATGGAGGGTGTCATGAGATGCAGTGCAATATGACACCATGAAATGATCTGCCTCAGAATACCCAGTACTCTCTCAACTGTATATACATGATACTCCTCGGAAATACATCGAGAGTTCATGAACCATGGGGGACTCGCGAGGTCCATATACCGACACGGACGATCTCGACTTGTCTGTGCGGACGATCTCAATGCACAATCATAAAATCAAATAATTTCCGCACGGACGATCTCCACGTGCCCAAATTATAATCTTTACATCTCACTATCTCCAGCACGGACGATCTCCACGTGCCCAACTTATACTCAATCTCATGTCAATGCATGTACACAATATCATTTCAAATAAGGGGATGATGATGCACCTCAATCAATCAAGTATCAACATAATACATAACCACCTCAATTATCACAACTATATGGGTGTAAATAAGAAAACACAATCATACCAGGATTCCAAGTCAATAATATATCAGCTAATGCCCATATGCTTTGGCATTCTTAAATTACAATCCACATTCTATAATAGTAACTTTCCCTATTATAACACCGGTACTGGTATCAATGCCCGTCACACCATTGATACGAGACCCCCATCTTTCGTCCTTACCCCTTTGTCTATTTCATTTTAAATCTTTAATTAGGAAAACGTCCTTCAACAAGTCTAAAAAGTCTTAACATACCTTGAATGCCGAATACGTGCCACCAATCCTCACGATTTTTTCTTCCTTTTTCGCAAAGTTTTCAAACGTTCCCAATCTACCAATTATGCAATATTCGTAAGAAAATAAATCTATAGACATCCATAAATCTATACCTCTATTCCGAACTCCAAAACTCATTCAACCTAATGATACCAAAATCTAACATCCATGATAAATAATTAAATTCACAAATTTTAGTGTCCTCTAGTTTATGTCAAGTCTCATATTCCTAAATTTTAAGCCTAGGATTAAATCTCAATTTACCGAAATATCATAATTTTAATGATATTTATATAATACAACTAAATAACCAAATTGATTAGCTATATTAGCACTACAACAATAAGTAATGACTATAAGAAATTTCAAGAATTTTAACCCACTAGTTACAGAACCTGTAGCCTTAACCATGACCTAATGAAAAATAACAATAATAATAGTAATAAACAAACAGAAAATACATAGAATCCCATTTATGTACAAAATCTTATTTTGCGTTTCCCCTATACTCAAAAACTCATCTAAATATATATATATATAACCGATTTCTTAAATCTCAAATCTGAAGTTAAATCTTAAATCCTCCAAATACATAATATTACTGTTGTTCACTTAATATAATATACCTACAATTAATTACTTAGTTTACTATGTCAAAACTTGTAACATAATGTGATAACTATGAGAAATATTCTAAAATTTATCCAAATTATGTAAAATAGTTTCTAAACAATGAAAACCAATATTAAATCATCATAAATTCTCCATGCGTAAATGTGACCCCTAAGTCAAAAATTATACCCAGAACCTTATAATTGTTCATACATAATTACTACTCCAAAACGTCAACTTTAACTGCCATATATATATGTTGAACAATATATTATACGTAATTTACTAGCAAATCAATTTTTCCCCCATCAAATAATATAATATTAATTGATTGTGTACACAAGATCAATGATGTGAACAAAACAAAACAAAAACAAAAACAAGAAATTTTTTTTTTGGAGCTTACCGGTCACCAGATAATCTCTTTTGTTTTCCTGATCGGCGTGAATTTCAAGAAGTATTGCTAGGTTTCTTTTCTCTCTTTAATTTTCTTTTCTAAAATAATATTGTATAAAATCCACTTACTTATATTAAACAAATATGGGCCAAAAGGTATAAGGTATTTGATAATTTACATATTTGTCCCATTAACAATTCATATATATTAATTATTTAATAGGTATTCATCAATTAAGTACACATAGTTATCGAATAATTCAAAAACCCAATTAAAAATTCTATGAGAAGAGTCAAAAAGGTCCTATTGCTCTAAACGACTTAACAGGTCGTTACATCATCTACCACTAAAACAAATGTTCGTCCTCGAACGGTAAAAATAATAGGAAGTACATGAACTAAAAAAAATGGGGATAAGAGTCTGTAAGTTCGTATTGCTCAACTGGATGATTCTTCCATTCAATCTTGATTGAAATAATTTCTCTCGGCCTCAACTATTAAATTTCCTATCCAATATAGTTAAACAATCTCGGAAAAGGACAATTATACCTCAGATTATATTTGCTCTTCTTTCCGATTTTTTATCACACCCTTTATGAGTAAATCCTTTAGATTAGAACTTGCTCCTCAACCATGAAATTCAATTCACTAACCTTCTGATTTACATGATTTTTTTTATTATTTTTTTTGCCTACTCTGGGCCATGAAAAACCTATCCTATATCAACTTGACCCTATCTAAGGACTCTCTCGTTATAAATTTTACCCCACAACTAACATCATGTAGACCAACCAAACCAATTGAAAATTGAATCACCTACTATACGAAGCCTCAAAGGATATCATCTCGATGCTCAAATAATAACTATCGTGGTATGTAAACTCCACTAAAAATGAAACTTATCCCAATGACTATCAAATTTTATCACACATAACCTAAGGGACCTGGATAGTCCATTCAAATACACCATCAATCTAAAGGTGGAAAGTTGTACTAAGATCCACTTGAGTACCCAACTCCTTCTACATAGACCTCCAGACATGAGATGTCAATTTTGTATCTCAAAGAAATAATAACAAAATAGGCATCGCTTACAAGTGAACTATCTCCCGAATGTAGATCTAGTCTAACTTATCCAAACTAACAGTAATTTAAATTGATATAAAATATGTACACTTGGTCAATCGATCCATTATAACCATATAACATCAAACTTGCACAAGATACATGGCAACCTTACCACAAAATTCATAGCAATATGTTTCCACTCCAACTCTAGTATAAGCATCATTTAAGTCATACATTCGGTGCTCATAATTTACTTGATAACAATTCACACACGAGATGCAAACTCAACCCCTTCATACGATACTATTTATAATATTGCTTCAAGTTAAAATATACCCCAATAGCCTCTGGATGAATAAAATACCTGAACTATCGGTCTCTTTCATGATTAAATCTAGTCAGCTCACATATTGGAAGAACATAATAAAATTCCTTATCCATAAAACTCACTCACCACCAAGAATATCTTCCTTGACTTCTCCTGGTAACACCTTATCGTAAGTCGTACATAAATTTCCATCACCAACTATCCAACATGAATCTTCTTGAATAAGGACTATCTCACCTCCACGTAACAAAGATATACTACTCATACTCAATGTATATCACCCTAAGCTATCTACCGTCACATTCACTTGTCCAAATGATAAACACTAATCATTCCATAATCCTTGAGAAACTTCCATATCCATTGTATTAAATTTAGATTCCTCTTATTAAATATTATACTAAAACACCTTGCAATACACACTATAAATATAATACCTCTACAATTTTAATGCAACCACCACCACCATCAAGTTTAAGCTAAAACTATGACAATTCTTTCCATGGACTTTCAATTCTCTTGAAGCATAATCTATCACTTAACTTTCTACATTAATACCCAACCAAAAGATAAATAGAAAGAAACACCACCCAAACACATATGATATTCGGTATCTAGAATAGTATCTTTCTAACCTTCGAATCCAATCTCCACCATTCAAAATAACCACCAAGATTTGGGGAACATCCAGTCCAAATTTCATCTCGACCCAACGGTTAGTTAATCGGAAAACATGATATGAATGTTGCTGGTCGAAAAGAAAAAAAAACTGCAGCAAAACAAACCTTTTTCTTTTCTCCTTTCTCTTTTCTCTTGTTGAAAGCTCTCTCTCAAAAAAAAAAGATCTATCTTCTATATCCCTATGTCCTTCAAAGAAAATACTAATGAGTAATTGAATTATTCCCTGAAGACCGTCCTCTATTTATTAAGTTGTGATTTCCCTTACAAGTCAAAACCAACTAGACCTAAGAACTCTAAATATCGCAACTAAAATAGGTCAGACTCAATTTTGAATTGCCTCAATTCTCTTTGGATCCCTCATAATACATTTCTTGATTGCTACACATTTCAACCATGACATCAAACTAATTGAAACTCATACTTATTAAAAAAAAATGAATAAAGCTTTAATTTTTTTTCTCCATATTTTAAAGATCCATCCTCAAATAATGCTCGTGACCCTTC
This sequence comes from Solanum sitiens, assembly GCA_016801875.1. Taxonomy (NCBI): domain Eukaryota; kingdom Viridiplantae; phylum Streptophyta; class Magnoliopsida; order Solanales; family Solanaceae; genus Solanum; species Solanum sitiens. The sequence continues at coordinate 63,374 of JABWTJ010000652.1, read as the reverse complement.
CTACTATGGGAGTATACCAATATATTCTCGATGAAAATAATAACAAAGGAATTCCAATATGATAGAAACACCCAATAAAAGTATACTTGATCCAACAAAAATCTCTTACTAAACAAATCTTGTTATCGTTTTTTCAAATCCACCGGAGTATTCCAATAAGAAATAATAGAAATAGGCCAAGTGTCTAACTGTAAGTCAATACTAAATTATATATCAAAATCACATGGAATACCCTACAAAAATAGCTTGCGCCATTGGAATGGCCTCTAAAGTAGATATAACATCACTAGTATCATAAACATAAGACGAATGGGTGAAGTAACACTTGTTCCCACACATTGATTTTGAAGACGCAAATACCTTTCTTGAATGGGTACTAAGACTATCCTGCCACATTAAATTAGGATTACCTAACACATTTCAGGTTATTGTCTTAGACTTATAGTCATAAATTGCATGACAATGAAGAAATTCAATCCATATCCAAATGATGTTTAAATCTTCCGTATATAAAATAACTATGTTTTTCCATGTGTCATATACTATTAAGTCAATATAAGATCGATGTAATCGATCTACCACTAAGAACCATCTACAGGTGTAGGAATATGTATAGACATAAGAGAAAAGTCACAAAGCATATTCAATTCTAAAATAAGGTACATACTTACATAAAATGAAGTAGATCCACCTTCGAAATAAAATTATAGTCAATTGAGAGAATATCGAATGATACTTTGAACCACCTTGATTATCCCAATACAATTAGTTATTTACGAAGGTAATATTTCCAATAACTGCTATATTTGTATTATGATTTATTTAACGATTCATAACAACTATGATACATTTCTATTAGCGTCATTATTTAGCGTCATACAACTATCCATTTCAAAATTTCTTAACTAAAGAATCTTTTCCCTCTCTTATTTTCAATTATTATTACTAATCCTCAATTCAATATATGAAAAGCTCCCCGCAATATGAATTTATCACTATTTATCAATAACCCTCCATTTAAATGTCTTTACTGCCTGATATTCAATTTAATTTTTTTATAATCTTTTGATGTATTGGACTTAACCAACCTTGTGACTTCTATCAAATAACCATCAATATGGCCATAATTCCATTCAACTTGAACTATTCAAATTATCTTCAGTATACCTCCACTCTAAAGGATAAAAAGGAAATATGTCATACAAATCTTATAACAAATCTTACCCTCTCAAACGTCATGAGAAGTGATCACATTTTATATCTCTATCCTTTCTCAACTTCTCCCCATAGCCTTACCATAATCACTAAACTCTTATTTGATCAATTGAATCTTTCTAACCTTACAATTATTTTCAAGAAATCGGCATTATAAATTTTTCATTACTAAGTTATTCATTTCTCCTTGTCTAAATCATACCTTGAGAAAGTTGTTCTTACTATTTCAAACCTCGTCAATTTCATTATTAAAATTTGAAATGTTCAATACTATGTTATTTAGCTAACAATACAACTTATGTACTATACCGCATAATATCATCCCCTACCACAAATGTCAAATTTGAAAATGTCTCCTCACCGTTGGTGAGAGAACGGAACAAGAAATTTTGACCTTAAACCAAACAACACAGGCACGATAAGGAATGAAAGAAGAAAGTTTCCTAAGGTCCTATAGCCTCTCGAAGATAAGTAACGGACGTCTCCGCACCGAAGACTCTACTAGACTCAGCTCTTGTACTCGTGAGACCGATAAACCTAGGGCTTTGATACCAATTTGTCACGACCCAAAATCACAAGTCGTGATGACACCTATGTTCCCAACCCATAGGTAAGCCAACCTAATACTTTTACCGATTTAAATTCAATATTGTAAGTAGAAATAAACCAAAACATAATATTCAATCTATAAGTCATTTATAAGTATGAAATGCGAAAACTAAATTTCTACCCCAAGATTTAGTGTCATAAGTACAAGAGCTTCTAAAATAGAATACAAGTTCAAACTAATCTGAAAATCTAAACATAAGAAATGTCCTATCAGAATACCAAAATAACCTAATAAATAGAGGTAGATTGAAGGTGTGGGCCGCAGAATATCCGAAGCAGCTCACCACAACTCCAAGATAATCCCTCATATTCCAAGCTCCAAGAACGTGTCCGAAATTGAAATCCAATCTGCACCACAAAAGAGTGCAGCAAGTGTAGTATGAGTACGAAACCACGTGTACCCAGTATATCTCATTGACGGACAACGAAGAAGTAGTGACGGGAGTTTATATCAGAAAAATCAGTTCTTTAATTATACAAGTCTATATTACACGTACCACTCAAATTTCATCAAATAGACATAATCAAACATCAAGTAACTTCCAACCATCAAATAAAGTGCATAATCATCAAGAATGGAGGATGTCATGAGATGCAATGCAATATGACACCATGAAATGATCTGCCTTAGAATACCCATTACTCTCTCACCTGTATATACATGATACTCCTCGGAAATACATCGAGAGTAAATGAACCATGTGGGACTCGCGAGGTCCATATACTGACACGGACGATCTCCACGTGTCTGTGCGGATGATCTCAACGCACTATCATAAAATCAAATAATTTCCGCACGGACGATCTCCACGTGCCCAAATTATAATCTTTACATATCACTATCCCCAGCACGGACGATCACCACATGCCCAAATTTATACTCAATCTCATGTCAATGCATGTATACATTATCATTTCAAATAAGGGGATGATGATGCACCTCAATCAATCAAGTATCAACATAATACATAACCACCTCAATTATCACAACTATACGGGTGTAAATAAGAAAACACAATCACACCAGGATTCCAAGTCAATAATATATCATCCAATGCCCATATGCTTTGGCATTCTTAAATTACAATCCACATTCTATAATAGTAACTTTCCCTTTTATAATACCGGTACTCGTATCAATTCCCGTCACACCATTGATACGAGACCCCCATCTTTCGCCCTTACCCCTCTGTCTATTTCATTTTAAATCTTTAATTAGGAAAACGTCCTTCAACAAGTCTAAAAATTCTTAACATACCTTGAATGCCGAATACGTGCCACAAATCCTCACGATTTTTCCTTCCCTTTTCGCAAAGTTTCCGAACGTTCCCAATCTACCAAATATGCAATATTCATAAGCAAATAAATCTATAGACATCCATAAATCTATACCTCTATTCCGAACTCCAAAACTCATTCAACCTAATGATACCAAAATCTAACATCCATGATAAATAATTAAATTCAAAAATTTTAGTGTCCTCTAGTTTATGTCAAGTCTCATATTCCTAAATTTTAAGCCTAGGATTAAATCTCAATTTACTGAAATATCATAATTTTAATGATATTTATATAATACAAATAAATAACCAAATTTATTAGCTATATTAACAATAAAACAATAAGTAATGACTATAAGAAATTTCCAGAATTTTAACCCACTAGTTACAGAACCTGTAGCCTTAACCATGACCTAAAGAAAAATAACAATAATAATAGTAATAAACAAACAGAAAATACATAGAATCCCATTTATGTACAAAATCTTATTTTGCGTTTCCCCTATACTCAAAAACTCATCTAAATATATATATAACCAATTTCTTAAATCTCAAATCTAATGTTAAATCTTAAATCCTCCAAATACATAATATTAATGTTGTTCACGTAATATAATATACCTACAATTAATTACTTAGTTTACTATGTCAAAACTTGTAACATAATGTGATAACTATGAGAAATATTCTAAAATTTATCCAAATTATGTAAAATAGTTTCTAAACAATGAAAACCAATATTAAATCATCATAAATTTTCCATGCGTAAATGTGACCCCTAAGTCAAAAATTATACCCAGAACCTTATAATTGTTCATACATAATTACTACTTCAAAACGTCAACTTTAACTGCCATATATATATGTTGAACAATATATTATACGTAATTTACCAGCAAATCAATTTTCCCCCCATCAAATAATATAATATTAATTGATTGTGTACACAAGATCAACGATGTGAACAAAACAAAACAAAAACAAAAACAAGAATTTTTTTTTTGGAGCTTACCGGTCACCAGATAATCTCTTTTGTTTTCCTAGTCGGCGTGAATGTCAAGAAGTATTGCTAGGTTTCTTTTCTCTCTTTAATTTTCTTTTCTAAAATAATTTTGTATAAAACCTTATATTAAATAAATATGGGCCAAAAGGTATAAGGTATTTGATAATTTACAGATTTGTCCCATTAACTATTCATATATATTAATATTTAATAGGTAATCATCAATTAAGTACACATAGTTATCGAATAATTCAAAAACCCCATTAAAAATTCTATGAGAAGAGTCAAAAAGGTCCTATTGCTCAAAACGACTTAACAGGTCGTTACATCAACAAGAATATCAACACATACTTGCTAAATCACACCCCAAGAATGGGGTGTTTTAGCCACACATCAAGCAATAATCAAATATACTTAAAATGATAAGGAATTAAGTGGGTATAAGTGATTATACCTTAAATATTGAAAAGGAAGGTAAATGGAGAAGAAACACTTCCATGTTTGGAAGAAAAACTTCTTTTTTCAAGTTTCCTCAAAACCCTCTTCAAACTTGAGAGAACAACTTAAAGCTAGAGTTCTAAAAAGTGAAAATTATAATAATGCTCGTAACCTCTAAAAATAATAAATATTTTAGTATTTATAGGCTTCACATTAAGTGATCGTTGATCCATTTGGCGTCTTTATATCCATGCATGTTGTTACGTTGGGTGGAATAACTCTGCTTCGCGGAACTATTTGGTGAAAAATTATAATAATGTTCGTTGGGCAGAACTCTGTTATACGGTGTATTGTCAAATGTGTTTGGTGATGCACACTTTGCATCTTCAGTTTTTTTCTTCTGTTTTGCTTCCGTTTTGCGCCTAAATGTCCATGCTCTTACCAAATCCTCAAATACCTGAAACTTAAATTTTTTTATCAGATATCAAGGTAAAATACACAATCGAGGACACTATTTGCAATAAAATAAGGCCCTAGTTGAGTTCAATTTGAGGACTCAACAAGTATGGGAGATATCCTTTTGGAGGTACTTCTAGTAAGGGAGTAATGTTTGAAAGAGGAGGCTTATGGCCTTATTGTTATGATGGTGGTGTGATTATTCCATCAGAGGTCATAAAATAAGAGAATGAGGTTATACTATGAGAAATTGTTAAATGAGAACCCTTAGTTCGTTCTAAGAAGTTGGTTAGTAGAAGTCCATGGAGTTGTTAGAGTACTAAGCTTGAGGGTGGTGTTGTTACACAGTAGGTGGTTCTTGATATGAGCCCCATGTGGTGGTAAAGAGTGATAATATAAGATAGGAGTCCCTATAAAGAGGGATAGGGCCCGAACCTAAGAATTTGGGTTAAGTCTGAATAGAGTAAGAGCAAACCATCAGAATCAGACCTTAGTAAGAGTAACCCCATTCTATACCCAATCAGTCCTCATTCGAGGACGAATGATCCCAAGGGAGAGATATTATAACACCCCAAAATATTTTTGAACTAAGACTCGAATTGTTCTTCGTAGTGAGTGAGATTTTTGAAAGGAATATATAATTTCTTGAGTGTTAAGGTCACCAGATGTGGCACCTTAAGTTCCAAGAAAAAACAAAGAGCAAAGCATTCAAGTCATTCCTATGTTTTCTTAAGTTTTGTGTCAACTTCAAATGATCATTACTTTTAGTACAAGATGATTTAGGAGACCCAAAAGATACTATTAAAGCCCTTCGAGCATTCTTTCCAAGACAACCAAGTTTGCTATATTCCGAACTCTGAGTAAAACGTTATGATTGATTTCTCAACGACGTTCAAACCTGGCAGCAACTTCGTGATGGCTCCGCATTACGGAGCCAATACGAAACTCACTGCCTGGTGATAAATTATTCTGACTTCCATCTCATTTTAATTATTTATTTAAGGGTATTTTTGTCCTAAAACCCCTTATGAGGTCATCTAAATTGCCCTAAACATTTAGAAAATGAGTTTTTCTCAAATAAAACGCTCTCATCAACACCAAAAATTCTACGCTCAATAAATTCAAGAAACACTAAGGCTAGGGTTCATCTTTAAAGATTTTCCTTCAGGTTATTCAAGAAGATGTTTTTTTTTGGTATGTAAGCTTTTATAGTGCTGGATTTGTCCACCCTAAAGCCAATCACGTTTAGTTCTATCCTTAACTTCGTTTTTGAGATTGAATTATTAAGTTTGTGAGTTTTAGCCAATATTGATAATCTTGTTTAGTTCTTGAGGTTTGTGCTTTATTCTTTGATAATGAAGTTCTCATTGATTACTAGAGGCGAGGGTTTGCAAAGAATATGAGTTAATTGATAGTTCCTTCTATGGGTTTCGTTGAAATAGTTTTGGATTAAAAGAATTCATGAATTTTTACCTTAGAATAGCAATAGGTATGAGGTTATTCGAATTTGAGAGAGGAAGAAAAGATCAAGAAAAAATATGTACCCATTTCAACGTCGCCGAGGTGTTTTAAACACTCAGTCCCCGAAAAGTACCCAACGCGGAGAGGACACGGACTCCACTGTCCTAAAATTTATTTTCACGATAAAAGTTTAATTCCATCTCCACGATGCACCAATGTTCTTTTATTTGGGTATTCTCTCATTCTTGTGATCAACTATCCTAACCCTCCTAAATCATTGAGAGCTCCAACAATTCAAAGAATAAACCTTGAATCTGTAATTCAAATTCAATGTAGAGTTAAAAGTTAAGTCTTGAGAGTTCTTTCAAACATTTTTAGAAAGTCCGTTGTTTCAAGACTCAAGCATGTGAGTATGAGAATGATGACAATGTGTTCATGAGTCTACTGTGTCATCACCGGGTCCTTCTTTTCATGAACCATAACTCTTGAATTGGAAATTCACATTCAAGAAGAGTAAAGAGTAGAGTTCAAGAAAGTCTTTGAGTTCAATTGTGAATCCATTGAGATCCACTATCGATTTAAGTAAAGTTTGAGTAAGTATGTATTAGAATGAGAAGAGACATATTCATGAGTTCCTTCTTAATATTTTGACCCTTGAGCCGAGTCATTCATTCCCACAACTTCTGCATGAACTCCGTTTGTTGAGTACCTTTGAGAGGAGTAGCATCTTCATGTTGTAAGTATTGAGTATTGAGTTCTTAATACCCTTTAAGATTATATTTCTATTCATGGTATTATTACATGCCACCCATGATGCCGTTGAGTTGAGTTGAATTGTTCATGCCCATAATACCGCATGGACCCTATAAGTCCAGTCTTGAGATGAGAATTATCTTAGAGTCCTTGAGTTGAGTACTTCATGCTCATAATTCTTCATGAACCCTCTGAGTTGAGCATTCTTGAAATGAGTAGTATTATTGATGTTTTTGAGTTCCAAGTATTGAGTTCTATCTATGGTTATTGAAAACCTTGCAATGAGTCGTTCATGTCCATAATCCGCCATGAACCATATTTTAAGAAGTCTTCCATAAATGTTTTAACTTTGTTCTAAGAGTTGAGTAAAGAGTAAGAGTAAAGTTCATTTTATTTAATATATATGGGAACTAAGTATTCCCAAGATTAAATTTTTTCACATTTAAGATGAGAGGAAATTGAGATTTCCAAAAGAGTTTTAAGCAAGAAAGGAACATCAATTCCAAGAGAGCTTTTAAGATGAGGTTTTGAGTAATTATCTCAAACAAAAGAAAAAGTTATGTTTGTCAACATACAAGGTGAGTGTTTTTTTGGAGTAGTATTGAGCACCGTTATTGGACGATTTTGGGTTCAGACAACTCACGTTTCCATAAACCATGTAGCCATCATGGGTAGAAAAGATCCTACTTTTTAGAAGACTTCTTAGTGCTTTAAAGCATAGACTAGTGGAATCACTTAGTTAAGGTGTTCTGTATGATGGAAAAGTATATGACAGTTCTGGCAGCATGGGCCAGATGTTGTAGCATCACTTAGGCTCACAGTGGTGGTTGTCGGTTCGACAAACTCCCACAAAGTTATACTGTATTTTAAATACACACTGAGTATTATTTTATTTTTCAATACATAAAGCTGATATCTATTGCATTATCCTTGAGTATCATGAGTTGAGTAATTCAAGTTGAGTATCTTAAGTTGGGTATCTTGAGTTGATCTGTGCTTCTTTGTGTAGAGTATCTTTTTTTGAGTTTTACTTAGTTGAGTATCTTATCCTTGAGTATTTGAGTTGACTAAGTTTTAGTATCCTTGTGTATTCCTTTAATTGAGAGAGTTTTAAAGAGTGAGTATGTTTCCCTTTTATCAAGTTCATGTATGTGCTTATGCTTTAGAATTCCCCTTACATGCTCGTACATTCCACGTACTAATCCATTTGGCTTGCATTCTTCATGATTCAAATCCAGGTCTTCATGATCATCAAAAGGAGCTTTGTTGATACCATATGGAGTTCGAGTTATCTATGTTGAGCCTCATTATTTCCGGAGGATTTCATTTAATTTACAGTTTAGTCAGCATGTCGTGGGGCTTATCCCAACTTCTATCTATGTCATTTAGAGGCTTCATAGATAGTCAGTACAGTTTAGAAGTTTGTATCATTTATTTTTTTAAATGTTTTGAAGACTTATGTTGCCTATTTTATGGCGAGTGGAATAATTTATTTTATTTAGAGTTTTCTTTTGAGTTAAAGCTTTGTAATTGTGTTTCGTCAACTTTTATTCAGTTTTTAAAATTTTGTATGATTAAGTTAGTCTTCCGCTTGTAGTCAGTCAATATGATGGTTCGCTTGGGGACCAGTAATGATTCTTGAGTGTCGGCCACGTACAGGGTGTAGACTCGTGTCATGACACTAGTAGACTAAAATAGAGCCAAGATTAAAGTTTATAGAATGTGTTGTTAAATATTAAGTTCGTAGATGTGAGTTAACATGTTTAAAGGAAGGGTTTAATATCTTAATGTTAACATACGTGCTAGAACTCTTAGCTTAGAATATTATTTAGATTTTAGTTGAGCATTGGAAGGGCAAGTGCCAAGGCAAAAGGGCAAGCCTAAGACAAAGGGTCCAAGGATTACCAACTTGCCAAGCCACTGCCTAGGGACCATGGGCATTTTCATGGCCAGTGGTGATGACCACAGACTGTGAAAGGGTCCATGAAGATCCCTTATACTTTTGTAGGCAAGGTCCAAAAACCCAAGCCACGGATAGTGGGAAAGCCCATGGTCTTGCCAAAGTGCCTTAGGAGCTTGGTAGGGTTAGGTAGCACACTGGTAAAGGGACCACGGAAACCTTCACGGTCCGTCGTTCCTTTGACAGTCAGTGGAGAGGGAATTGGTACCTCGCACCAAGGCTTCCCACTGAGGTCCAAAGTCGTAAATTCCTATTCAATGGGTACTAAGTGGGTGTCAATTTATTTGGGTTTTATACACCTATATAAATATTTTGAAAGCATTAAAATCCGTTTTAAGTCATTGGAAACCAAAAAAAAACAAATCACTCGCCTCTCAAACATTTCTCTCATTAAGAACTGAATAAGAAGATAGGGCTTGAAGCATGGGTCAAGAACAACCTCCATTATTGAGAGATTTTAACAGGCTTTGGTCTAAGGTATTTTTATCTTTTCATCTATGGTTTCTTCCAACCATAGATTCCCCTAGAATTCCCCAAGGTTTGTGAAGAAAAACCCCACTCTAAGCTAGGGTTACTTCTAATGTATGGGTTTTAGATGGATATGACTCCAATTGATTGGATAATACCTATATATGATTAATTTAGGTTTGATTTGTCATGACCCACAAGTACACCCTAGAAGTTAGAGCATTCTTGAGTCGCCACACGGTATATGAGACTCTAAAAAGTCTCACTTAAGCCACTCGTGTCAATCATCGCATAATATACACTCTAAAATGAGTAAGAATTTAAAATTTTCTTCGCACACGAAGATTCATTCAATAACATATGCAAGAGGGAGACTTTCTTTAAAACATTAAACCTTTACAATGTCTCATTGAACCAACTATACTTTGGAGTATACAACATTTGGGACTAAGCCCATACAAGACATAAAAATAAAGACTAACACATAAAAGGAACATGTGGATATTGTCCTCGAATCGATGAGGACACACCAACACTTCATCTTCAACCCATAGAAACCTATCCATCCTCCATGGCATATCAAGACTTTCAATTATCTACACTTTAGTCAAAAGGGAAAAGAAGTGGTTAGCACATTGAATGTACCAAGTATGGAAGCATGCAAAAACCATGAAAAAGGGACATTTAGTATAGAAACATGCTTTCATGATATTTTGATATAAAACCTTCATAAAATAGTTTAAGAGACATCAAACAAGTCAATAATAACAATATAAGAAACATTCCAAATTATACTCAACTTATACCAACTTACAATAACTTTACAGTGGCTTCACCTTAACTTTACATATGACTTACATATCACAAAATAACATCAAGAATACATCAAAACACATAAGCATATTCCCATGGACCCCCATATAATCCCTAGAAGTGGCCGTCCATACAACCCCTTCACACACACCTAAGTAAGTTATAAAGTGGCCGTCCATACAACCCCTTCACACACACCTAGATGATCCCTAGAACTACCTAAAGTAATTTATTCCAATACATCACATACCACACCAATTCACATAAACATGAGACCCTCCTACCCAAGGTTATTCTAAGGCTCACTTGAGTGAGTTATGAAGCGACCGCCCATACAATCCCTTCACAAACACCAAAGAAATCCTTTAGACTAACTAAGATAAGATTATTCCCATTTCACCAATTCGAATCCCTACCAAGAATCACTCTAAGACTCACCTAAGTAAAACATGAAGAGAACGCTCATACACCCTCTCCAAGCCTACCTAAGCAATCCTCAAAGCTACTCTAGATAGATACCTTTTCAATTAACAAGTCTTTACTTAAGTCATTAGGTTCATTTAACCATTAAGTAGACATTCAACACTTAAGGACATTCATCTAATGGTCTTGGAGAATACCGAGGGACTCACTCACTAACATCTTCGCCTAATCGTGCAATGTCTAGATAGTTTTCCATAACACTACCTAAACTTCATAGAATTCTCCAACACTTGTAGGTATACCATATGATGAGAATAGGAAATAAATAACATACACCATGGTAGCTAAGCATGGAATCTGGAGTTATGACCAACTCCGATGGAGGGTGTTCAACTTGCCAATGGTAGAACGAGGACACATCCCATGTAGGCACATGGTTAAGGAATGTGAAGGGTTCCTTTATTCTGTAATGTCATCTTATATATAGCAATTCCCCAAACATACTCGCTCGGTACTAGCGTTTGTTCTCATAGAGTATTTCAATAAAGGAGCATATGAAGGGGTTTCATATCAAGTTCACAACCCAATCACATTACACCTTATCAAAGAGGGTCCACTAAGGCTACCTACAATGGTTAAGAGGATATATCAATGATTTTCCTAAGGATGATTTCATGCCATTCCAGCCAACCAACCATAAGTCCACCATTCACACAAGAAGGATACCATTACGATTTTCAACTTCAAGGATATTATAACCCTCTTTCTAGAAGATTCCACATTAAGGACCTGCTTAACTATGTTCAAGATCAATGCCAATCACACATACAACACTAATAAGCTTTAGCATACTAATTCAAGAATTCATATTCACATCTTACATGTATCAAGTAAGGGACACAAGTCTACCAACACAAGACACCTACATACTTCACCATATCACATATAGTATATCATTCAAGAAGCACATAGGGTAAACTATGCATACTTACAAGTCATCCTACACACTTCTATAGAATTATCAACATAAGTCCTCACAAGTCTCATATAGTCAACTAGGAAGATTCACACTTCAACTTCAAGTATACACACATAAGACATCACTATAGCCTATCATTATCACATAATTACATAGAAAAATACATGCTTCAACTTCACATATATACACAAGTCATCAGGACATTTACAATTATCACACCAAGATATACATGATAAATAACATAATACATAAAGTAATGCCGACAAGGCCACATTGATTCACAATTCATCAAGTAATGCTGAAAAGGCCACATTTTCACAACTATATCACATAAGCACCATCACCATAAGTGGATCATTCCAATAATAATTATAATACAAGAACTATACTACATAATATAAAGAGAGTTAGGGCAGAATACCACCAATCCAATCTTACAACTTCAATCCATAGCCATATCAACCAACTCAACACTCAAAGTCTCTTACCAATAGCCATGATCATCATTCAATTCAATAAGCTTAATATAAAATGAATCTAAGGATATATAATAATCATATAATCAAATTGATACAGCCTATAAACCATACAATCATGATCAATATATAAATCAAGAGCCCATGACAATCTACACATGAATTTACTATTATCAAGTCATAATCAATTAACCCATAACATAGCCAAATAAAGAGATTTGAGAAGGTCAAGGGTTCATGGAGATTTTCATTAGAAAACATCAATTATACATCAATAATATCATATCTTAATGTTTGAAAACGTTTCATGCAAGAACCCATGACCTAGAGTAGAAATTGGACTTTTTCATCTTTTTGAAATCTTTGAAAATCATCTTTGAAATTGACTCTAAGGTGATAGAAAGCCTTAGATGAAGAACTACCGTACCTTATTATAATAATCCAAAGAGAATTGAATAAGAAACTCCATTGAAGATCCATCATCAAGCTCCATCTTCACCTTGAGCTCTCATGGAGGTTTTTGGAGAAACCTTGGGAGGGAAAGGATTTTGATCTATGTTCTAGGGTCTAAATAAGAGTTTAATGACTTAACTACTCTTAAAATACCCAAATACACCTAAATAAACCGTCCTCCTATTTAATAAGACTTGGGGTGAATTTCCCAAAATACCCCAAACCTTAACAGTAAAGCTGGCAGATTGCAGGCACCACCAACGACTGCCCAACAACGGACCGTCATCTGAGTGATGCACCGTCAAAGGGGTCCATCGTTTGGGTCTGCACCTTTAAAACCTTAAGGTACTTGAGACCTTGCAGTCTCAATCGACGCCAAAGGTCGACGGTCCATCGTCTGATCGACTGGCCGTCCCTTGAGGCCGTCGTTTGGACATTGCCATGCAGTTCTGCCCCTTGAGTTGGGGTCCTCCTGCAGGGCCTCTTGTGGGTCCTAGGTGGAGTCATTCCCGGACATTGGACCCCTAAACATGCCCGTCTAGGTCTTACGAACATCTCCTATCAAATTCAACAGAAACAACCATATAATACATGCTATGACACACATAAACACACAAGGACGTCCAAAGGCTAACTTTCGAACGTGTTGGACATTCTTGGACGTTTTACCTCCAAAATTTACCAAACTCAACATGCTGACTTTAAACACTATTATTAACCATATAAGAACCTCATAAACTCATGACACACAAATAAGAACATACAAGCACATAAGGACTAGTCGTCGAACGTCTTTGTCGTCCCTTGACATTTGACTTCAAACTCAATCGAAATGACTTCAAAACTCTCAAACACATTAATTAAGCTATTTATAAGTATTTAGAACAGTGATGAAGCTCTAGATAAACCTAGTTCATTTAGGGTTATTACATTCACTCCCACTTAAGAACATTCATCCTCGAATGACACTTAAACACTTAAGGGAAAACGACCAAAGCAAACATCCCACATTTAAGCACATAATACAATGATCATACACATAACTAGGAGGAACATCAAATAGCACATCATGCAAGGTCTTCTTAAAGCAAAACTCATGCAACATATACAACAAAGCAAAATAAAGCAAATTTTCTCATAAGGCTCAACATGCAACTTCTCAATAACACAAAGGCATTCTCAACAAACCAATATTATATAAAAATTCAGATACGCTCATTTTCATCTTCTTGAAACAATTAGGCAGCCTCTACTAGATACACATGAACAATGAGGAAGATACCATGCATGAAAACTCGTTTTCTCATTCAACAAGAATTCAACCTAAATCATATATATCATAAGGAGAATGTTTGGAAACTCATTTGTTTTCAAAAGACTCCAACATAAACCAAGTTACTAGGAACTGTTTTTTTTAGGCTTGAATAAGCTTATAAGTAAAAGATAGGGATATATCACTCCCAACAACCATACTTTTCACCATCCTCCCCCACTTAGGAGAAACCCAATCTAAGGTCAACATAAATATTCTACAAGGAACTCCCTCAAGGAAACTTAAACCTCACTAACACCTTCTCACCAACTCTTCAATATCATAGACCTCTTAACACAACAATATACCCCCCCCCCCTTACTAGGAGAAACTCACTTTCTCTTTCTAACCTCACCTCCTTCCTTTCTGAGGTCGGATCTAAACAACTTCAAACCATCTCAACTACCACTCCTTCACCTTTCTTACACTATACTTCACCATTTCTTCCAACTATACTACCCTTAAATGGTAGTTCAACAAACCTAACGTCACCATCACAATCTTCCATATCCCATCTAACAAGTAACACCTCGTATTTTTCTCTCCCTCAACCCTAACTTCACAAAGGTCACACTCTAAGGACCATCACAAAAGGAACAAAGGAAAAACACCATATACAAAGCTCTTAGGCACAATTAGAAGAATGAAGAACTGAAATTTTTCCTATCACCCAATAGACTCCTATTCATAATGTGACGCGCTTCACATTATGAACAAGACTCTACTAGATGTGGTTATGAGACAAACTAAGACACTCCCAAACCTTATGCTTTGATACCAACTTTGTCAAACCTACAAGTACACCCTAGAAGTTAGAGCATTCTTTAGTCGTCACGCGGCATATGAGACTCCTAAAAGTCTCAATTAAGCCACTCGTATCAATCATCGCATAATATACACTCTAAAATAAGTAAGAATTTAAAATTTTCTTCACACACGAAGAATTCTTTCAATAACATACGCAAGCGGAAGACTTTCTTTAAAACATTAAACCTTTACAATGTCTCATTGAACCATCTATACTTTGGAGTATAAACATTTGGGATTAATCCCATACAAGACATAAAAATAAAGACTAAGACATAAAAGGAACATGTGGGTATTGTCCTCGAATCAATGAGGACTTACCAATACTTCATCTTCAACCCTTAGAAACCTATCCATCCTCCATGGCATATCAAGACTTCCAATTCCCTACACTTTAGTCAAAAGGGAAAAGAAGGAGTTAGCACATTGAATTCACTAAGTATGGAAGCCATGCAAAAACCATGAAAAAGGGACATTTAGTATAGAAACATGCTTTCATGATATTTTGATATAAAACCTTCATAAAATAGTTTAAGAGACATTAAACAAGTCAATAATCACAATATAAGACACATTCCAAATTATACTCAATTTATAGCAACCTACAATAACTTTACAGTGACATCACTGTAACTTTACATATGACTTACATATCACAAAATAGCATCAAGAATACATTAAAACACATAAGCATATTCACATGGACCCCCTACTAAAGGTTATCCTAAGACTCAACTAAGTAAGTTATGAAGAGGCCGCCCATACAACCCCTTCACACATACCTAGATGATCCCTAGAACTACCTAAAGTAAGTTATTCCAATACATCACATACCACACCAATTCACATAAACATGAGAACCTCCTACCCAAGGTTATTCTAAGTCTCATTTGAGTGAGTTATGAAACGACCGCCCATACAAGCCCTTCACACATACTAAAGAGATCCTTTATACTAACTAAGATAAGATTATTCTCATTTAACCAATTAGAATCCCTACCAAGAATCACTCTAAGACTCACCTAAGTAAAACATTAAGAGAACGCCAATACACCCTCTCCAAGCCTACCTAAGAAATCCTCAAAGCTATTGTACATAGATACTTTTTCAATTAACAAGTCATTACTTATGTCATTTGGTTCATTAATTCATTAAGGAGACATTCAACACTTAAGGACATTCATATAATGGTCTTGGAAAATACCTACGAACTCATTCACTAACATATTCAAAGCCTAATCGTGCAATTTCTAGATAGCGTCTCATACCACTACCTAAACTTCATAGAACTTCTCCAACACTAGTAGGTATCCCATATGATGAGAATAGGCAATAACCGACATAGACCATGGTAGCTTAGCATGGAATCCGGAGTTATAACCTACTCGGGTGGAGGGTGTTATACTTGTCATTGGTAGAACGAGGACACATCACATGTAGGCACATGGTTAAGGAATATGAAAGGTTTCTTTGTTATCTAATGTCATCTTATAAAGAGAAACTCCCCAAACATACTCGCTCGATGCTAGACTTTGTTCTCATAGAGTATTTCAATAAAGGAGCATATGAAGGGGTTCCATATCAAGTTCACAACCCAATCACATTACACCTTACCAAAGAGGGTCCACTAAGGCTACCTACAATGGTTAAGAGGATAGCTCAATGATTTTCCTAAGGATGATTTCATGTCGTTCCAGCCAACCAACCCTAAGTCTACCATTCACACTAGAAGGATACAATTACGGCTTTCAACTTTAAGGATATATAAAGAAGATTCCACATAAAGGACCTTCTTAACTATATTCAAGGTCACATGTCAATAACACATATAAGACTAAGAAGCTTTAGCATACTAATTCAAGAATCCATGTTCACATCTTAGATGTATCAAGTAAGGGACACAAGTCTACCAACACAAGACACCCACATACTTCACCATATCACATATAGTATATCATTCAAGAAGCACATAGGGTAAACTATGCATACTTACAAGTCACACTACACACTTCTATAGAATCATCAACATAAGTCCTCACAAGTCTGATATAGTCAACTAGGAAGATTCACACTTCAACTTCAAGTATACACACATAAGAAATCACTATAGCCTATCATGATCACATATAATTACTTAGAAGAACACATGCTTTAACTTCACATATATACACAAGTCATCAAGACATTTACAATGATAACATAGCCAAGATATACATGATAAATAACATAATACATAAAGTAATGCCAACAAGGCCATATTAATTCAAAATTCATAAAGTAATGGCGACAAGGCCACACTAATCACAACTATTTCACATAAGCACCACCACCATAAGTGGACCATACCAAACATCATTATAATAAAATAACTATACTATATAATATAAAGAGAGTTAGGTAGCATACCAAGAATCCAATCTCACAACTTCAATCCATAGCCAGATCAACCAACCTAATACTCAAAGGCTCTTACCAATAGCCATGATCACCAATTCAATTCAATTAGCTTAATATAAAATGAAACTAAGCATATAATACTCATATAATCAAATTTATACAGCCTATAAACCATACAATCATGATCTATACATAAATAAAGAGACCATAAAAATCTACACATGAATTCACTACTATCTAGTCATAATCAATTCACCCATAACATAGTCAAATAAAGAGATTTTAAAAGTTCAAGGGTTCATAGAGATTTTCATCAGAAAACATCAATTATACATCAATAATATCATATCTTAATGTTTGAAAAGGTTTCATGCAAGAACCCATGACTTAGAGTAGAAATTGGACTTTTTCATCATTTTGAATTCTTGAAAAATCATCTTTGAAGTTGACTCTAAGGTTATAGAAAGCCTTATATTAAGAGCTCCCATAACAAAGAGAATTTAAGAATAAACTCCATTGAATATCCATCATCAAGATCCATCTTCACCATGAGCTCTCATGGAGGTTTTTCGAGAAACTTTGGGAGGGAAAGGGTTTTGATCTAGGTGCTAGGGTCTAAATGAGAGTCTAATGACTTAAATACTCTTAAAATACCCAAGTACACATAAATAAACCATCTTTCTATTTTATAAGTCTTCGGGTGAATTTCCCAAAAAATACCCCAAGCCTTAACAGTGAAGCTGACAGATTGCAGGCACCACCAACGACTGCCTAATGACGGACGTCGTCTGAGTGATTCCCCATCAAATGGGTCTGTTGTTTGGGTCTGAACCTTAAAACCCTGAATGTCCTTGATACGTTTCAGTCCCAATATATGCCCAAGGTCGACGGGCCATCGTCTGATCGACTGGTCGTCCCTTGAGTCCGCCGTTTGGACACTGCCAAGCAGTTGTGCCCCTTGAGTTGGATCCTCCTCTAGGGCCCCGAGTGGCTACTAAGTAGAGTCATTCCCAAACGTTGGACCCCTAAACATGCACTTCTAGGTCTTAGGAACATCTCCAATCAAATTCAACAAAAACGAACACGTAAAACATGCTAAGACGCACATCAACACACAAGGACATCCAAAGGCTAATTTTCGAACGTGGTTGACGTTCTTGGATGTTTGACCTCCAAACCTTACGAAACTTAATATGCTGCCTTTAAACACTATTATTAACCATATAAGGACCTCATAAACTCATTGCACACACATAAGCACATGCAAGCACATAAGGACTAGTCGACGAATGTCCTTGTCGTCCTTTGATGTTTGACTTCAAACTCAATCGAAATGACTTCAATACTCTCAAACACATTAATTAAGCTATTTATAAGTCTTTTGAACAGTGATTAAGCTCTAGATAAACCTATTACATTTTAGGGTTCTTACATGATTCATGATATTACAAAGAATTTATGTGAATTCTATGATTTACCCTATAAACCAAAGTGTGTGAATTTATGTCTTTTGATCAGTAATTGACGATTATTGAATGATTATCTAGAATTTTTAATGTGTATAGAACTTAGTCAAGAATATGAAATCATGAGTTGAATTAGAATTATGAATGTATGATATATCATGAATGGTAATGTTAGAATATGGGAGTTTATGATGAATTTTGCCTATGATTAAGGCTTGTGGATAATATGTCTTGTAATCTAGTCTAGTATCAAGGTGAGGTGACACATCAATGTTAGTCCGATACTGATTTGGAGAGACATAGGGTAATGTAATTTCATCAAGCACAACATGTTTGGATATGTAAACCCTCCTAGTAGAGGGATGATAGCATTTATATCCTTTGTGTAAGCTATTGTACCCTATGAACAGAGAAGGGCAAGTGTTTGGACTGATCTTGTTACTACCCTTGATATATGGAAAACATCTACATCCAAACATTTTTAGGATGTTGCAATCTGTTTGTTCCCCACACAACCTAATAAATGGAGTCACCATTTTTAGGACAGAGTAGGACCGTCTATTTATTAGGAATACTGCAGTGAGGAAAGCCTAAACCAATAAGAACAAAGTTAGGTTAGCATGAAGTAGTAGAGTTAAGATAGCCTCCACAATATGTCTATATTTTGTCTTTGAAATTCCATTTTGTTTAGGTGTGTTAGGACATGAAATATGTCTCACAATGCCACAATCTTCCAAATGCATGATGAAGTCTGTTTGGATAAAACCACCACCTCCATCACTATGAAAAATCTTAAATACATTAGAAAATTATTTTCCCACCATTTTCTAGAATTTAACAAAGACCTCAAAGAATTCATATTTCTATTTGAGTGGATAAATCCATGTATAGCTCTGTAATCATCAACAAAAATGACATAATATTTCATATGTTGGGAAGATTCGATAGGAGAAAGTTCCATAGGTCACAATGAATTATCAATAAAGGTTTTTTCTCATTTTTATTTCTCAAACCAAATGGATGTTTACAACTCTTTCCAAGCTGACAACTAGAACAAACAGTAGGTTTTTTATGTAAACTACTTGTATTATGCAAGTATTACAACTCAAGACTATTAAAGACTTCAAACTAGGGTGTCCTAATCTAGTTGCCACATGTATTCTGACCTTTTCCAATCATGTTCAGCAGTTAAAGCATAGAGATTGTTATCTTCCAAAGCATAGATCCATTCCTTTTATATCCATTGGACAAAAGTGTCCTTGTCTTCTTGTTCTTTACAACAAAGTTAGTTTCATCAAAATTAAGAGTGCACCAATTATCCTTTGTAAGCTTACTAACTGAGAGTAGATTTTTATTAATCTTAGGAACTACAAGAACTTCGTTTAACTTTAGACCTGATTTGGATATGTTTCCAACATGTATTATGTCCATCTTTGATCCATTTCGAATAATGATTTTATCTGGTCGATCCAATGTTGTGTTTAAGATCAGTTAGGATACCTAAGTTATGTGTCACATGGCTACTTGTCCTGATTCCACATTCAAGGTGTCATCACTAGTGTTTTGTAGATTAGTAGCACAGAATGCTTGTGGTAGCTCATGTGCAGCTTGGTAAAAGTAATCCCACCTGTAAAAACACTTAAGAGCAGTATGGTTATTCCTACACAAATTTGACACGCATTACTATTGTTCCTATCATGACTTCCACTTGAAGGAATGTTCTGAGGACCTAGTCCATTTCTGCTGTAATAAGAACCTCTTGTTTGTCCAGTAGGCTTGAAGCATCTTCCTCTAGAATTGAAGTTATTGTTTTCTCTTTTTTAAGAGTAGTTTCCTCTTTTCCTTCCCCTTTTGGCAGAGAATGACATATTATGGTTTTGTTGTGGCACTTCTTCTTCATCCTCCCTCATATCAAAACCCCCGAGAGCATTAAGAAATTGATTAAGAGTAGGACATGGTTTCTTACCTAGCATGACAGTTCTGGGGGTATTGTACTAAAGACTTAGACCTGTAGAAAAATTAATCACTTTATTATCTTCATCTGCAGGCTTGTGAATGACTGCAAGTCTATCACATATGCCTTTGAATTCCTTAATATATTCATCAATTGTTTTGGTTCCTAGCTTCATATTCTGCAGTTGTTATTTGAGGTGGAACTCCTTATCTTTTGTTGCTTGAAGATAAGCTTCTTCCAAGCCTTTCCACATGTAACATTCCGGAAAATTACATGTCTAGTGAAGAGCCCAATAGGTCTTTAAGAATGTGTATTGGGGTTACATAGGCATCCCAATGCCCAATATTGAGAATATTGGGCATTAGTATAGAAAATTTTCTAAGGGGTATTAGCCAATTTCTATATAATATCCAAATAAGCAAAATATTGGGCATATTAGAAAATATTGGCTTAAAGGGTGTTAGCCAATTTTCTAACATTAATGAGCTTGTTTAAGGAATGTACCTGCAATAAAGACCCTAAGCTAAAAACATATGTTTCATAGTATTCTCATAATAGATACGAGGCATCCATGTGTCAAGCCTTGGCATCATAGCACATGACCACTGAAAATGGTCATGTAGATTAAGTAGTGCCCAAGGACATAGTGAGGATCCTTGGGACAATAAGTAAACATTCCAAATGAGCCATCAAGAATAGTTAGTTAGGAAATTATAACCAACACATGTGCAAGCACATGTGAAAACCGGCCAAGTGAGGGGACCACCCTAACCTAATTCGGTTTGGGTAGTTAGGGGCAGGCATGCGCAAGGGTCCATCCATGTGGGGCCTAACTCTCTAACCAACTCTAGGCTCTAACTAACTGATCTAACTAGCTAACTAACCTAGGACAAACAAAAAGAACTATTTAGTGCACCCGACAACCTAAGACTTAACCGGGTTACACCAACCTAGTAACTAGTTAAAGAGACAACCTAGTACCTAACCTAGGATGGTCCAAAAGGGTTAGTTATGGTCCCAAAGACTTAGGGATACTTTAGTAATTACCCTAGGTCCTTAATTAATTAAATTAACAACTTAATTAATTAATGAGAATTTCAAAATTTGGCCGAGACCCTAGCCAATTTCAAGATTTTGGTAAGTCAAATGTTCTCCTATGTTTAGTCAACTTAGGAGGGGTGTTTTAGTAATTAACTAATTAATTTATTTAATTAACTTAGTAAGCCTAAGTTGAATGAGTCAAGATCAGTTCCTAAGACTTAGACTCACGTTCAAACACTAGGAAATTCACACGCAAAACAGTGAGCAAACGAAAAGGAAAAACAGAAAGTTTCTCTCAATTCTCTTAGGCGATTTCAAGGTTTTCTTCAAGCTTTCGTGCAAGGTGATCTTCGTAAATTCAATTCTACATAAGGTATGGATTTCTCTCCTGGAATTTTTTCTCCAAGAGGATTTTCAATCGCTTTGAATATATGAATCTCAAAACTAGGGTTGCTTCCCAACGATATTGATGAACGTCCTTCTCCCTAGTATCCTTGTTTTCGATTCTAATGAGTATGTAGTTGTAATCTCGAACATGTTGTTGGTATGTGGTGCTAACTGATCCTAATGTGTAGATCTCTTGATTTATAAATGTCGAGTGGAGCCTATAGAATTGATTCGTATGATTTAAGTATTATTTATATGAAATAAAGAATGTTGTAAGGCTTAATTGTGTCCTAGATGGTGAAGTTGTTATGATTCGGTTATGAAGTTTATTTACTGTTAAATGTTGATTTTCTTGAGATGATGAGTTCACTAAAGTACATATATGAATATTAATCAACTTGGCTAATGATAATCTCATGAAAAATGTTGCATGAATGATGGGCTTGTGCCAATAAATTGGCTAACAATGTTTTGCCCAAAAAGTTGAATGAAATTGGCTTACAATATTGCTTTCAAATTATGATGGAAAGATTGGCTAATGACTAATGTAAGCCAAATTAAGCATGACCAATGTAACTTTAAATTCATAACCAAGGGTACGCCAATCATTGGGACAAGTCCCAACATACCTTTTCCAAATGAACTATAAACATAGTAACTACATTGAACAAAGTTCTTAACGTTTATAAAGAATGGTATAAAGCTACCAAAAGACATGAAACGAGTTAAGGTGAGTAATAACATAATTAAAAGTCTTTGAACTATGAAAGTGACCAGAATGGGGTGTTAAAGGAAGTGAGACTACACCTAAGACAATTATGTTAAAGATACTCACATAAGAGGGTGTTAATAATAGTGAGACAAGTCTTATTAACACCAAGATGATAATGTAAGGTAAATTCACATTTCATCAAGTAAATAAAGGGATGATTGGTTATCCAAAGAGTTAAGTAAACCTCATAACTAGAAGTAAGCTTCCATAATGTTTGAATCAACTCTAAAAGATGTAAAGAATAAGAAGTTGAGCAAAGCACCGATAGACTAGCAATGAGTTTGTACCATCACATGTAAGCCTCATGAGATGAGGCTACCACCAAGGTGGACAAGTAGTCTCCGTATATCTCCTAGTCTTCGAACTATGTTGCCAGCATAGAAACTAGACAGTGGATTCCACCTAAGCGAGCTAGGTATGATACGGTTTCACTTTGGCCGGTGAGACCACCCCTTTTTGGTGTGGGGCAGACACTGGATTTCATGCTTAGCTCACATGATCTATGTCAGTTAAATGATCAAAGAAAGTATTCGGTTCACTTTAGCCATGGACCACCTCTTTTCGGTGTGGGGAGGATACTGGACTTGGTTTCACTTTAGCCGGTGAACCACCCCTTTTCGGTGTGGGGCAGACACTGGATTTCATGGTAGATCACATGATATAGATTCACTTTAATCGGTGAATTATCCCTTTTCGGTGTGGGGCAGACACTCGATTTCATGTTAGCTCGCATGATCTTAATTCTAAAGATGTCTTTAAGAAAGCAAGCAAGAAAGAAGAAGAAATACATGTTCAATGTGATGTAAGAAAGTAAGAGCTTAAGAATATCAATCGTCAGTACTTGATAAGAATGAAGTTTTCAGCAAATAATGGGCATAGCCAATAATGACTTCTTTTATTATGAAAATGATCCCAAGCCAAATAACATTGGCTTATAATGACTTCTATTAATATGAAAATAATCAAAGCCAAATGAGATTGGCTTATATTGACTTTATATAATTGTCAAATAATCATAGCCAAATAAAATTGGCTTATAATGACTTATTATATTAGGCCAATATCAAATAATAGGCTTAACCAATAAGGATTGGCTTATAAAGATTTCAGGCCCAAATTGTAGTTAAATCATTTCCTTAATCCCTTAGATTACTTATTTGACTCATTGTAGGTTTGGGACTACAATGAATCATTGCACTTGTAAGTAAAACATAGGACTAAAGGAGATCATTGAACTACACAACAAGAAGAAGTAAGAGACTGAAAAATAAACTAAGTGTTGAAAAGGGGGCTCTCGGGTTAGGGGTTATCAAATTTCAAAATTTTCGCTCGAGTTGTTATAAAATTATGTTCATGATTCAAAGGTCTTATGTTCATATAGAAAATGAGTTGTGTGCTTTGAATGCATTAAAATACGTCATATTCACACCATGAATCGCAAATAACGAATTAGGAAAGTCTAGTGATTTCACTTTCCGGAAATGGCATGTTGTTTAGGAAGAGCTTTCCTTGATCATGCATAGCCTTATGTGTGTGTGCATACACCCATACTTAGTACAAGTGTGTACTAACCCTATACTATTACTATTTTTATAGGTGCAGGTCAGAGAGGGGATTGAAGACTCATCGCAGCGGTTTGGACTTAGCGATCTCCAGACTTTTGGTAGGTCCTCTTGATTTCGAGGATGCTATATCTAACTTTCTAGCACTAGTACTTTAGACATAGCTAGTGGATGTTGTCCCTAGCGTTTCTTTCAAGACTTTTATTCGAAGCTTTGTACGAAGGCCATTTTGGCGAACTATTATGATATATTATTGATTCTTTCATTTGAATTGCTTAATCGATTGTACATGGTTTTTTAGTTTGAGCTTATAGTATATAAATCCATGTAAATTTTATGTGAAGTCTATGTACACTTCATTATGTTTTAAAAGTTTTAAATTTTTCGCAAATTTAACTATATGGATGTGATGAAAGCTAAGAAGAGGCTTGTCTGTGACCTTTGAGAGGTTAACGACGTCGGTCGCGGTCCGGATTCTAGAATACGGGTCATAACAAACTTGGTATCAGATCATGAGGTTAAATTACCTTGGAACTAAAGCTTAAAACAACCACGTTACGTAGTTTGTAACTTATGGTTGTGAAGCGCGCCACAATCATGACATAGAGACTATATGATGTTAGGAATCCTCCCTTCTTCTACACTTTATCGTGTTGTGTAGAGTTATGACATCTTGTGTAATTTTAAGTATCCAACTTCCTTCTTGTGTATGCGTGTAGAACAATGAACACAAGGAGAAGCTGCTGGAGGAAACCAAGCTCCTCCTCAAGCCCCAGTTGCTGGAGTTCAAGTGCCTATCAACCCAGCTGTGTTGACAGATGGTGAAGTAAGAGAAGCATTGGTGCAGATGGCACAGGCCATCACTACTCAGAAGCAGGCCATCACGGCTCAAGCCACTAGAGAGGGTGCTCCCAGGGAGAACCCGCATGCTAGCACCATGGCTAGAAGACTGAGGGACTTCACCAGAATGAATCCTCCAGTCTAATACGGGTCCAAGACTAATGAGGATACCCAGGAGTTTGTGGATGATATCTACAAAATTCTCTGTGCCATCGGTGTTGATGAAAGGGCAAAGGCTGAGTTGACTGCATATCAACTCAAAGATGTGGCTCAGGTGTGATACAAAATGTGGGCAGATGGACGAGCACTAGGAGATGTCCCCATCACTTGGGATATTCTCAAGACCGCATTTTTGGAGAGATTCTTTCCGAGAGAGCAACGAGAAGCAAAGGTTGAAGAGTTCATCAACCTAAGACAGAGAGGTATGTCAGTCAAGGAGTATTTTTTGAAATTTGTTGAACTCTCGAAATATGCTTCTTCTCTGGTGTCCAATAGCAGGGATGAGATGAGCAGGTTTGTAACTGGCGTGTTAGAGGGTCTAGTGGAGGATTTTCGGGAAGCCATGTTGCATGATAACATGGACCTGGGCAGATTGATGGTACATGCACAGTAGGTGGAGGAGAGTCACCGGAAAAGGAGAGGTCAGAAAGGCAAGAAGCCAAGGCCCGCGGAACAAACTGGTTCTAGCTCTGGTAGGGGTACATTTGGAGTCCAGAACAGGCCTAAGTTCAAGAAGTACTTAGGTAATCCTACTCTTTCCAGGAATTTGAATGCCAAAGTGGACAAGTCTGGCCCCAAAAAGGGCAATGATAGAAATGCCCAGCGTAAAAGCAAGTCGTGTGGTAAATGTGGGCGTTTGCATGGAGGTGAGTGCCTGGTAGGTACGAATATCTGCTATGGGTGCGGCAAGAGTGGGCATATGGTCAGGGACTGCCCACAGGTGAGGAATCAGGCCAGGAAAGATGCTCAGCGTCGGCCTAATTCAAATGCTGCAGCCGAGCCTCCCAAGAGGAACAAATTCTATGCTCTGAAAGGTAGAGAGGAGCAAGAGAAATTAGCTGATGTGGTCACTGGTACGTTGCATGTCTTTTCTTTTCCTGTGTATGCATTGTTAGATCCAAGATCCACTTTGTCATTTGTTACTCCTTTGATAGCTCGTAAGTTTGACTTGCTTCCTGAGATCTTGCATGAGCCTTTTCTAGTTAGTACTCCCATAGGAGATGGCATTAGAGCTGAAAGAGTATATAAAAATTTCCCAATTAACATTCTTGATAAAATCACTCATGCTGACCTAGTAGAACTAGTCATGCTTGATTTTGATGTAATTTTGGGTATGGATTGGCTCCATAAGTGTTATGCTACAATAGACTGTCGAAACAGGGTAGTAAGGTTTCAGTTTCCAAATGAGTTAGAGATGGAATGGGAAGGGCGTGGTTCAAATCCAACAGGACAAATAGTTTTCAACCTTAAAGCCAATAAGATGTTATCTAAGGGGTATTTATACCACTTAGTCAGAGTCAATGACTTAGAGCACGAGGTTCCTTCCATAAACTCTGTGTCCATAGTGAATGAGCTTTAAGATGTCTTTCCGGAGGATTTACCAGGAATTCCTCCTGAACGGGAAATTGATTTTGTTGTTGACTTAGATCCCATCACCAAGCCAATTTCTATTCCCCCATATTGGATGGCACCATCCGAACTCAAACAGTTGAAGTTGCAGTTAAAATATTTACTTAATAAGAGCTTCATCCAGCCGAGCATATCCCCATGCGGCGCTCCAATGTTGTTCGTTATGAAAAAGGATGAACCCTTAGAATGTGTATTGATTATCGGCAACTCAACAAAGTCACTGTAAAGAACAAGTATCCTCTTCCCAAAATCAATGATCTCTTTGATCAACTTCAAGGTTCAAGTTTCTTTTCAAAAATAGATCTCCGGTCAAGGTATCACCAATTGAGGGTAAGACAAGAAGACATTCCTAAGACTGCTTTACGAACTAGATATGGCCATTATGAGATTCTTGTCATGTCATTTGGTCTCACTAACGCACCAGCCGCGTTTATGGACCTTATATGTAGGGTTTTCCGTGAATATCTTGATTATTTTGTCATAGTATTCATATATGACATCCTCATATACTCTAAGACTAGATAAGAGAATGAAGAACACTTAAGAAAGACATTGCAAGTAATCAGAGAACATCAGTTGCATGCAAAGTTCAGTAAATGTGAATTTTGGTTGAGATCAGTGACCTTCCTTGGTCATGTTGTGACCGACCAGAGTGTTGAATTTGATCCGAAAAAGGTTAAAGCAGTGAAGAATTGGCCGAAATCCCTCACTCTTACAGATATTCGGAGTTTCTTGGGTTTGGCTAATTACTATCGCAGGTTTGTGGAGGGTTTTTCCACTATTGCTGCTCCGTTGACAGCCTTGACGAAGAAGAAGGTGAAGTTTGAGTGGTCTGAAAAATGTGAGAAGAGCTTCCAAGAGCTCAAAGACCGACTCACTTCAGCCCCAGTTCTCACATTGCCGAGGAGTGGTGCAGGATATGTGGTGTACTGTGATTCTTCCCAAGTAGGTTTGGGATGTGTTCTTATGAAATATGGCAAGGTGATTGCATATGCATCAAGACAGTTGAAAATCCACAAGAAGAATTACCCTACCCATGATCTTGAGTTAGCTATTGTGGTCTTTTCTTTAAAACTTTGGAGACATTACTTATATGGTGTACATGATGATGTATTTACTGATCATAAAAGTCTTTCGTATGTTTTTACACAGAGAGAATTAAATCTTCGTCAGAGAAGATGGCTGGAGCAGCTAAAAGATTATGACATGAGTGTTCACTATCACCCAGGTAAGACCAATGTAGTGGTTGATGCTTTGAGCCAATTGAGCATGGGAAGTGTGTCTCATATTGATGATGAGAAGAAGAAGCTGGTTAAGGAGGTACACCAACTGGCTCGGTTGGGTGTACGACTGGTAGATACACCAAGTGGGGGTGTTTCAGTTCATTCCAGTTCTAAATCCTCATTTGTTGTAGATGTCAAAGCTAAGTAGCATCTCGACCCAGTAGTCATGGAGTTGAAAGACTCACTGATGGGTAAGCTTGATGAATCATTCTCCCTAGGGAGGATGGTGTGCTTAGATACCAGAGCAGATTATGTGTGCCCAATATTGACGATCTGTGGTCTAATATTATTGCAGAGGCTCATGGCTCCAGGTATTCCATTCATCCAGGTGCCACCAAAATGTACCATGACCTTAAAGAGGTCTATTGGTGGGAAGGTATGATGAGAGATATTTCAAAGTTTGTGGAGGAGTGCCCCAATTGCCAATAGGTTAAGCCGAACACCTTAAGCCTGGGGTTTCACCCAGTCGATTGAGATCCCAACTTGGAAGTGGGAGGCTATCAATATGGATTTTCTGGTTGGTCTGCCAAAGACTAGGAAGCTGCATGATTCCATTTGGGTAATTATTGACAGAATGACTAAGTCCGCTCATTTCATACCTGTGAAGTCTACTTCCAAGGCTGAAGATTATGCCAAGCTATATATTGATGAGATAGTGAGATGGCATGGGATTCCTCTGTCTATAATTTTGGATAGGGGAGCCCAATTTACTTCTCATTTTTGGAGATCTTTCCAAAAGAGCTTGGGTCTCAGTACTGCTTTTCATCCCCAGACGGATGGACAAGCAGATGGTACTATTCAGACCCTTGAAGACATGCTGAGAGCATGTGTTATTGACTTCAAGGGGAGTTGGGATGATCACTTGCCGCTGATTGAGTTCTCTTATAACAATAGCTACCATTCCAGTATTGGGATGGCCCCTTTTGAAGCACTATATGGCAGGAGATGTAGGTTTCCAGTTGGGTGGTTTGAGGTAGGAGAGTCTTCCATCCTTGGCCCTGAGATCATACACGAGGTTGTGGAAAAGGTGAGAATGATCAGGGATAGATTGGCTACTACTTACAATCATCAAAAATCATATGCAAATAACAGAAAGAGAGCTCTTGAATTTAAGGTGGGTGATCAAGTCTACCTGAAGATATCACCCATAAAATGGGTGATGAGGTTTGGTAAGAAAGGGAAGTTGAGTCCGAGGTATATAGGTCCTTATGAGATATTGCAGAGAGTATGAAATGTTGCCTACTAACTGAGGTTACCACAATACTTGGCTTTTGTTCATCCAGTGTTCCACGTTTTAATACTTAAGAAGTGTCTAGGCGATCCAGCATCCATCCTGCCTGTTGAGGGGTTAGGAGTTGATGAGAACCTTTCTTATGAAGAGGTTCTAGTTGAAATTTTAGATCGCCAAGTGAAGCGGCTGAGGAACAAGGAGGTTGCCACCGTGAAAGTATTATGGAGGAACCACCTTGTTGAGGGAGCAACACGGGAGGCTGAGGCCGATATGAGATCTCGTTACCCTCACTTGTTCAGTTCTTGAGGTTAGATATACTCTTCCTAAGTCTGGTTTTTCTTAAGAAACTCGAAGTTTTTAGTGCATATTCGATTTTGGTGTTGTAAGTCCATAATCGTGTGTTTTATACTTGCGCTATATGAGTTAAAATCAGTTCATGTTTGCATTCATGTTGATATTTTTGTATAACGTACACATGATTTTTTTATTGCATGAGTTGTGATGTGCATTAAGTTAAGTGTGATTGAGAAAGCAGTTCCTCAATCTCAAATATGAAGCTTCAGATAAGCTTTGAGTAATATGCATCATCCAAAATAAGTGTGAATCAAATATTCACAAAGAGTAAAGTTTCAAGTAACCTAAAGTGTTTTAAAAAATCACCCTCTTTATTTTAAAATGATGTATAGTGTCATTCGGGGACGAATGTTCCTAAGGGGGGGATAATATAACATTCCAGAAAATTACATGTCTAGTGAAGATCCCAATAGGTCTTTAAGAATGTGTATTGGGGGTACATAGGCATCCCAATGCCCAATATTGAGAAATATTGGGCATAGTATAGAAAATTGGCTAAGGGTTATTAGCCAATTTCTATATAATACCCAAATAAGCAAAATATTGGGCATATTAGAAAATATAGGCTTAAAGGGTGTTAGCCAATTTTCTAACATTAATGAGCTTGTTTAAGGAATGTACCTGCAATAAAGACCCTAAGCTAAAAACATGTGTTTCATAGTATTCACATAATAGAAACGAGGCATCCATCTGTCAAGCATTGGCATCATAGCACATGACCACTTAAAATGGTCATGTAGATTAAGAACTGCCCAAGGACATAGTGAGGATCCTTGGGACAATAAGTAAACTTTTCAAATGATCCATTAAGGATAGTTAGTTACGAAAGTACAAGCAACACAT
This sequence comes from Solanum sitiens, assembly GCA_016801875.1. NCBI lineage: Eukaryota > Viridiplantae > Streptophyta > Magnoliopsida > Solanales > Solanaceae > Solanum > Solanum sitiens. The sequence continues at coordinate 32,709 of JABWTJ010000652.1, read as the reverse complement.
GTGCAAGCACATGTGAAAACCGGCCAAGTGAGGGGACCACCCTAACCGAATTCGGTAGGGTAGTTAGGGGCAGGCATGCGCAAGGGTCCATCCATGTGGGGCCTAACTCTCTAACCAACTCTAGGCTCTAACTAACTGACCTAACTAGCTAACTAACCTAGGACAAACAAAAATAAACTATTTAGTGCACCCGACAACCTAATACTTAACCGGGTGACACCAACCTAGTAACTAGTTAAAGTGACAACCTAGTACCTAACCTAGGATGGTCCAAAAGGGTTAGTTATGGTCCCAAAGACTTAGGGGTACTTTAGTAATTACCCTAGGTCCCTTAATTAATTAAATTAACAACTTGATTAATTAATGAGAATTTCAAAATTTGTTCGAGACCCTAGCCAATTTCCATATTTTGGTAAGTCAAATGTTCTCCTATGTTTAGTCAACTTAGGAGGGGCGTTTTAGTAATTAAATAATTAATATATTTAATTAAATTAATTAGCCTAAGTTGAATGAGTCAAGATCAGTTCCTAAGACATTGACTCACGTTAAAACACTAGGATATTCACACGCAAAACAGTGAGCACACGAAAAGGAAAAATAGAAAGTTTCTCTCGATTCTCTTAGGCGATTTCAAGGTTTTATTCAAGCTTTCGTGCAAGGTGATATTCGTAGATTCAATTCTACATAAGGTATGGGTTTATCTCCTGGAATTATTTCTCCAAGAGGATTTTCAATCGCTTTGAATTTATGAATCTCGAAACAAGGGTTGCTTTCCAATGATATTGTTGAACGTCCTTCTCCCTAGTATCCTTGTTTTCGATTCTAATGAGTATGTAGTTGTAATCTCGAACATGTTGTTGGTATGTGGTACTAACTGGTCCTAATGTGTAGATCTCTTGATTTATAAATGTCGAATTGAGCCTAAAGAATTGATTCGTATGATTTAAGTAATCTTTACATGAAATAAAGAATGTTGTAAGGCTTAATTGTGTCCGAGATGATGAAGTTGTTATGAATCGGTTATGAAGTTTAGTGACTGTTAAATGTCGATTTGCTTGAGATGATGAGTTCACTCAAGTACATATATGAATGTTAATCAACTTGGCTAATGATAATCTCATGAAAAATGTTGCATGAATGATTGGCTTGTGTCAATAAATTGGCTAACAATGTTTTGCCCAAAAAGTTAAATGGAATTGGCTTACAATATTGCTTTCAAATTATGATGGAAAGATTGTCTAATGACTAATGTAAACCAAATGAAGCATGACCAATGTAACTTTGAATTCATAACCAAGGGTATGCCAATCATTGGGACAAGTCCCAACATACCCTTTCCAAATGAACTATAAACATAGTAACTACATTGAACAAAGTTCTTAACGTTTATAAAGAATGGTATAAAGCTACCAAAAGACATGAAGCGAGTTAAGGTGAGTAATAACATAATTAAAAGTCTTTGAACTATGAAAGTGACCAGAATGGCGTGTTAAAGGAAGTTAGACAAGTCTCACTTACACCTAAGACAACTATGTTACAGATACTCACATAAGAGGGTGTTAATAATAGTGAGACAAGTCTCATTAACACCAAGATGATAATGTAAGGTTAAATTCACATTTCATAAAGTAAAGAAAGGGATGACCAATTATACAAAGAGTTAAGTAAACCTCATAGCTAGAAGCAAGCTTACATAATGTTTGAGTCAACTCTAAAAGATGTAAAGAAAAAGAAGTTGAGCAAAGCACCGATAGACTAGCAATGAGCTTGTACCATCACATGTAAGCCTCATGAGATGAGGCTACCACCAAGGTGGCTAAGTAGTATCCGTATATCTCCTAGTCTTCGAACTATGTTGCCAGCATAGGAACTAGCTAGTGGATTCTACCTAAGCGAGTTAGGTATGATACGGTTTCACTTTGGCCGGTGAGACCACCCCTTTTCGGTATGGGGAAGACACTGGATTTCATGCTTAGCTCACTTTGGCTGGTGAGACCACCCCTTTTCGGCTGTGGACCACCTCTTTTCGGTGTGGGGAGAATACTGGACTTGGTTTCACTTTAGCCGGTGAACCACCCCCTTTCGGGGGGCAGACACTGGATTTCATAGTAGATCACATGATCTAGATTAACTTTGATCGGTGAATCACCCCTTTTCGGTGTGGGGCAGACACTGGATTTCATGTTAGCTCTCATGATCTTGATTCTGAAGATGTCTTTAAGAAAGCAAGAAAGAAAGAAGAAGAAATACATGTTCAAAGTGAGCTAAGAAAGTAAGAGCTTAAGAATATCAATCGTCAGTGCTTGATAAGAATGAAGTTTTCAGCAAATAATGGGAATAGCCAATAATGACTTCTTTTATTATGAAAATGATCCCAAGCCAAATAAGATTGGCTTATAATGACTTCTTTTAATATGAAAATGATCAAAGCCAAATGAGATTGGCTTATAATGACTTTATATAGTTGGCAAATGATCATAGCCAAATAAAATTGGCTTATAATGACTTCTTATATTAGGCCAATATCAAATAATAGGCTTAACCAATAAGGATTAGCTTATAAAGATTTCATGCCCAAATTGTAGTTAAATCATTTCCTTAATCCCTTGGATTACTTACTTGACTCATTGTAGGTATGGGACTACAATGAATCATTGCACTTGTAAGTAAAACATAGGACCAAAGGAGATCATTGAACTACACAACAAGAAGAAGAAAAAGACTGAAAAATAAACTAAGTGTTGAAAAGGGGGCTCTCGGGTTAGGGGTTATCAAATTTCAAAATTTTCGCTCGAGTTGTTCTAAAATTATGTTCATGATTCTAAGGTATTATGTTCATATAGAAAATTAGTTGTGTGCTTTGAATGCATTAAAATACGTCATATTCACACCATGAATCGCAAATAATGAATTAGGAAAGTCTAGTGATTTCACTTTCCAGAAATGGCATGTTGTTTAGGAAGAGCTTTCCTTGATCATGCATAGCCTTATGTGTATGTGTGCATACACCCATACTTAGTACAAGTGTGTACTAACCCTATACTATTACTATTTTTATAGGTGCAGGTCAGAGAGGGGATTGAAGACTCATCGCAGCGGTTTGGACTTAGCGATCTCCAGACTTTTGGTAGGTCCTCTTGATTTCGAGGATGCTACATCTATCTTTCTAGCACTAGTACTTTAGACATAGCTAGTGGATGTTGTCCCTAGCGTTTCTTTCAAGAGTTTTATTCGAAGCTTTGTACTAAGGCCATTTTGGCGAACTATTATGATATATTATTGATTCTTTCATTTAAATTGCTTAATCGATTGTAGATGGTTGTTTAGTTTGAGCTTATAATATATGAATCCATGTAAATTTTATATGAAGTCTATGTACACTTCATTATGTTTTAAAAGTTTTAAATTTTCCGCAAATTTAACTATATGAATGTGATGAAAGCTAAGAAGAGGCTTGTCTGCGATCTCTGAGAGGTTAACGACGCCGATCGTGGTCCGGATTCCAGAATCCAGGTCGTGACACCACATATCCTTGGGACGTGAGCATCCTACGATCAAGTACATGATTTAATTTGTCAAGGTTCCTGAGATCTAACTCCTTCGCAACACATATTTCTCCTCTCAGTCATCAGTAATGTTGATGTCTTTTGCATCCTTCTCACCCGCTATAGCTTTCTCAGTAATCTGTCCAGTGGAACATGTACCTTTAGTTAGTTAGTTCTCTCTATTGAGGTAAGTTAATCTCATCACTTGAATCAACTGAGATAATTGTTTCCTCCATGTAATATAGTTTGTTGGCTTAAGTTTAATGGAGCAAGACGAAGTAAGATGATGAAATGAGGAGGTCGAAAGAGTGTTGGTTAAAGGGGCCATTGCAATTTGATATTGTGGTTGTTTTGGTTTTGATCTAATACGTTAAAGAGTGGAAAAGCTTTAATGCTCTGATACCACATAGAAATCTCACATAAAGTATACAGAAATCATGGATTTTATTGATAAAAATAATGTTGAGGTACAAGCTCCTTATATAGGAGAAGAGTCATATTCAAGCTATACTAGAATCCTACTGCAACACAAATATATTATATGCATTATATCCTAGTCCACTTTTACCTCCTACATAATACAGTAGCTTATTCGTACATAATTTAGAAATTAGTAGTCTAGTCCTAGTATGACTCTAATTCTAACCCGTCATCCTGCTTCGATGGACATGTTGCTTCGACATGTTCCATCGGTCTTAAGGCTTCCTTCAACAATAATTGCATGATTGGACTGTATGTCATAATGATTAGAGTAAATGATGTGTTTAGCAATTGATTGGGGTGGTAAGGATAACATCAATGTACTCGTGATGGATTTGAATACATTTGTATGGCATCGATAGCAATGTGATCGTTTATAGCATTGTTCCACTAATAGCAAAAATATCATTACTCCTAAAATTTTGTGATTGTTTGAACTATTATTGACCGAATTAGCTTTAGAGCATTTTTTTACTGATGGAAAAAAATAGAAAGATAATTATATTTTCATGAATTGTGGGGAACTGGGGGTTTCGATTCCTGCTATCTTGTTATTACTATCAAAGGTTGTAACCCCTAAATTTAAAGTTTTCTAAGAATCAATTTGCGGGGGTTTAAACCGTTGCAAAATAACCCCTGCTGCTTGTTACAGGGGTTAGTGAAAATCCCCAGATATTAATTATGACAGATTATATCTGGTGGTTGAAGAAACCTTTGTTACACCGAATTGTTGGAGTTCCTAACCCCTATAGTATGTAAAATAAACACCCGCTATTTAGGCTTTTTATCGTAGTGCGGGTCCATTGTAATTATATCCCCGAACCATTCAAAAGACACTCACATAATTATTTCTCCAAAACAATCTTAAGTTCCTAACCTACTCTTTAACGCAACAATCGACTCACCCTTAAAAGATGAAACCTTCAATTATTTGTTCAAGAATAGGTACATGAAAATCTGAATAATCTTAAACATAGCTTATTTCACAAATAAAATGCCACCTACATTAACTTGAAATACATTGCCAAATACAAGGAACTAGAAGTGGATGCTCCGTCTTTTGAACTCTAATTTAGTACTTTGATTTGTTAAGAATGTGTATCGAATAGGTATCAATCTAATTTAATTTGGTTTGACTTTTTATTTTGATTCGATCAAATTTTTTGATATATATGCTTCAACCCATTTAAATATATATACACACTGCAAAAAAAAAAAAAAAAAGAAGATGAATTTTGTTTTTGCTATATACTTAGTCTAGAGAGTTAAAATAGGAATGGAGAGGTAGATGAAGAAAATAAATGAATAAATAAACTAAAATGGAGTTGAAGAGAAAATACGTGAAATAAATTGAGGATAACTTCGTTAATGATAAAAATATTGAATTCACATTTGAATTAACTTATTTATAGGTGTTTTTTACTTTTAAACATTTTTTAAAAATTTTTAAGGTGACTGGAAAGGTTAAAAAGTATGTTTAAGCACTCCCTTTTAGGCAAAAAAAAAATTTTAAACAAGTCAAAAGTAGAATATCCTTTACTTATGATTTTTAGCTTTTAACTTATAAGTTACTTTTTATAAACTTATCCAAAAAGGCCCTAACTTTAAAAAGAATCTCTCACACGCCTTAAAAAGTGAGTAATATCTCAACAATCTGTCCAGTTAGCATTTTGTGTTTAAATGATACATCAAAATAAAATTAAAAAAGTTAAAATTGAATTTGAGTATCAAAATAAAATGTAAGAGCTAATAAAAAAGATTGCATGTGGTTGCCCTAAATAAAATTGAAGAAAATATGTTATGTCCAATGTCTTTTACACCTATATCAGTTATGACAGTTGTTTAGTATTATATGGTCCTATCTTCTAATTATATCTTCTAATTATATCTCTTGGCTTCAAAGGACACTTATGCTTTCAACGTTGTATAACAACTCATTTTTGCACTAAAAATAAAATGATGGAATGGCATGTCACTATTGCAATACAAATTTTAAATACAAGACGGAGAAAGTCTTCTTTTATTTTGATATATATGTCACAACATTCATCTATATTAAGAGATTGGGGTAAAAAAATTAGTTTTGTTTTGCCTTATTTTTTTAAAAACGTTTGACGTGCAAGGCTATTCCCCTACAAGATTATTGAGAGCGTTGGCATGTCATAATCCATGTCTTAAGTAGCAAGATGCATTTTTACCGATAATTTTTGGAGAAGGTAGAGTATATATAAACTATAATAATACAGTTATTACAACGATAAACAGAAACAAGCATACGCCCTCGAAAAGCCTAACGACCCTCCACTATTAATCTTTTACCTCAGTACGTATCCTCCACACTGTAGACATGTAATTTTGACCGAACTTAAGTTTTACACCATTTTTAGATCTTAAATATTTTATTTAAAAAATTGAATTAAATATTTTGACTTTTTCCTTTATTTTATCAACTTTATTTTAAAAGAATTTGAAAACAACAAAAGTATAATCATATTTTTGATAGGTATATTATATTATATTATATTATATTATATTATGTTATATTATATCATACTAATTATTAACTACTAATAATAATCTAAACAAAACTACCTATCCCCCACCCGCACGTTTCCATTTTCCTCCACTACTCTCATTCACTCACACCACCCCGACCATCCCACTAAACAAACTCACCCATATACACATACACGACACACACATATTACTATATATATTAACATATACTACAACTCTAAGAGAGAGAAAAAGGAAAAGAAAAAAAATCAGAAAAAATACACACACGCACAACATAGAAAAACACGACAAGAAGCAACACAAAAACAAACACAGAGAAAAAAAAAAGAAAAAAAGAAGAAGAAAAAAGATAATTTCTTTTCAATCAAAATATACTCACATTCTATTTATATTTTTCTTTCAATCACAAACAAAAGTGAAGTCGAGATTTCCTTTCGTGGTTTCGAGTTCGTGATTTCTTATTAGGATTGTTTTTTTTTTTTCGTGATTTGAATTTTCGCACGAGGTAACATTTAATTTTTATTGTATTTTTATTTTTATGATTATATAATACTTGATTCCAATGTTATGAAGTTTGCTCGAAATTTAGGTGTGTTTAATTTTGACAAAATAATATTGAATTGTTTCCTATTTGTTCTATTATACATTATTTTTCATTTTGTACAATGTGTTGTTATCAATTAAGTACCTCTTGTGTTCAACCCAAAATCAATTAAAAGTCTGAAAGAATTATTCAAATAGTTTATTTAGTCAACTTTATTAAAAATATTTATTTTAGAAAAATTAAGAGTTGCAAATTTTTACTTTTTATTTTAATTGTCCATTGTCATAACTTGTAAGTAAACGAAAATGTAAATGCATCTATATCAAATTGAATAGGAAATAATTTTTTTTTATTTGTTTGAGATTTTAGGTTTTTATTATTTAAATAGTATTCATGAATATAAATAGTATAAAATAATTTAGTGTACGCTTAAGCTTTCTAGCAATAGGTAAGCAAAATATTAAAATATATGACCCGTTTCAAAAGTATGTTTTAATAAAGAATGTGGTTACACATCTTTCTTGAAACATTAAAAAAAACTAAAGGATGCGGTTACACACCTTGTCCAATAATATAATTAAATTTTATTAATTTAAAGTAGATACTTATAAACAATTATTAGGTGTGATGCGGGAAGACAATTATGTCTCCAAATGTCAAGATTGAGAAAGCAGTTATGCATCCGGTTTAAGACTAATAAAAATTCAACAATTATAAAATAAGCAAACCATGGAATATAAACAAAAATTATCCAAGAATATATCAAGATAAGTATAAGTCAATAAAAGCGACCGTGCTAATACCTTCCCCTCGGTCAATAGAATTCCTTACCCAAATTTCAGATTCGCAGACCAAATAGAGAGTCATTTCCTTTTGATTAGGGATTTTAAAAAGGTGACTTGGAACACCATTACTCAATTTCAAGTGGCGACTCTGAAAAAAAATAATCCCTAAATCAATACCGTCACTTAAATTAGAAAATCCCTTGGTACCGTGGACGAACAAGGGGTGTGACATACACATCCTCCTATCTATGGTCATGTCATCTCGTTAAGCAAAAGTTATGCCTAATTGGTCATGTCGTTGTTAAATTCATGAAGTTACGCCATGTCATTTCTAATCACTTCTCTCTAATACTTCTTCGACCTACCTCTATCTCTACTCATACCCACTTTAATCAACCTCTCACACATTTTCAATAGGACATCTACGCATATAACTAGTATCAATTAAATACAAAAGGCTTTATTTTATATTTTGTCCCACACTAGTATCATTATTATTATCATCGTTATCATTATTATCATTATCGTTACTATTATTATTATTATTATTATTATTATTATTATTATTATTATTATTGTTATTATTATTATTATCACCATCATCATCATCCTATGAGATTTATTACACTCAGGTAATTCATAACCCTTGATAGAAAAACATCCTTGTACCGTCTAAAGGAAGTAAGGGTTTTGCATCTAAGGCTTTGGAGCATAGTCCTAATGGTTTCACTATTATCCGACCATCTTCCCAAAAAATGTTCTATAATGGTTAGAATCAAAGTGTAAACTACATTTGAAATTATTCCATTTTCATCCTTAACAGTATTTAAAATGGTCGTACGTAGGGGTTCTGAGAGATAATTATCCCACCAACCATTTAGTTGGCCTGTAAATCCAACAATAATCATGTTGGTTGTGTCTTTTTCAGAATTCTTATTTGCCTTACAGATTGTACTATACATAAGTATTCTATGAGCTAGAGTATAAATTTGCCTATCAGTAAAACCATCAATATTTCACTCATAAATTTTTGTACCACTAAAACTATTGGATCCATAATATTCTAGATCCTTTAAGAGAATATCGTGAGCAGTCGGACTAGGATAGTAATACATCATTTGAACAGATTTTTTAGCATGTTTCTCTAAGGTTTTATTAATTTCATCTGGAATATTATTCCTATCCGTGATATCATGTTCACTTAGTTGGAGGGGATTAATATTTGACCCCTGAAATTTTTCTTGAAATAATCTCTCAATATTATCAAGCTTTGATAATTTAAAGTCCTTAATTTCTGGAGGGGGTTGAATAGTAGGAGTAGCCTTCTATTTCCCTTTATCAGTGATCTTAGATTTTTCTAATTCGCACATAAATTGCTAATTTTATCATAGAAAAAAGAATATGTTCTCCTAAAATCCTCACATAAACATTTGCGTAATTGTCTCGTCGTATTAAAGTTTGACATGCTTAGAAGTAATAAGAGAAGTGTCATTGTCATCAAACAATTCTGCAAATGCAGTAAAGTATATGGTCTTATCATCTTTTTCAATTTGAAAAGATTGTTGAGGAGGTAGGAGGGATTTGGTAATTGTACCATCAGATAATTTATAATCATGTTCTAGCATAGAAATATAGTTATAAACATATTTTGTCATAAACCATGATACAAAAGCAATAGCTTTATTTGATTTAAGGGTTAGGAAAGCCCTTAGAGGAGATGCAGTGAGTATTAATTATGATGATTATACTTATGAAAAACTTATAAGTGTCTGCACTCAAAAAAGTCTCTCTTTGTGTAATAAAAGTATAGTTATAAACATATTTCGTCATAAATCATGGTACAAAATCAATACCTTTATTTGCTTTAAGGGTTAGGAAAGCCCTTAGAGGAGATGTAGTGAGTATTAATTATGATGATTATACTTATGGAAAACTTATAAGTTTTTGCACTCAAGAAGTTATCTCTTTGTGTAATTAGATCAAGTTGAATTTACAAATTTAAAAGATACCGTTTAAATGAGAAACAACAATTAGGGAAATTTTTTGAACAGTTCGCAATTGATATGCCTGAATCCTCTAAGAAGTCTAATATACATAAAGGGAAAAGAGATTATAAAGAAAAGCCTCATAGGTAGTACAGAAAAAGAAACAATTAGACAAGCGTGAAAAAAGGGAAATGGATTATAAAGATAAAAATGAGTTCTATAAGAATAATAAATCAAATCTCTGCCACAAATGTGAAATAGTAGGCCATTATGCAAGGGATTGCAAGGTCAAAGGATAAAATTAAAAGCCTTGATCTAGAGGATAATATTAAAGATTCTTTATGTTAAATCCTCCACAATTTCTCTTTGGAAAATTGAAGCCCTAATAATAGTGATGGAGAGGAACCCACTACTAGTGAAAGACCTAAAAGTTCTTCATGAAGAAGAATACATGTCCTCATCTAAGGAAGAATGTACTTTTTGCCAGATTGGTCATCCTTGTGATAAAGATAAAGATGAATTTTATCAGTTTTATTCTCAATTCAAGGACTTAATATCAATGTAATAAGTAATGAACTGGATAGAGATGCTCAGGATGATTGATGATCCTACATTAAGGTCTCAAATTATCGACAAAATTGGTAATACCAACACCTCTACTAGTAATACTAGAATTCCTAAAGAAAATCATGCTCATAATAATGCCTATACTATGGCAAAAGTAAGGAGACAACTAAAACTTAGGTCTCAAAGGAATCATATTCCCGTTACAATCCAAGACTTGGTTAAGGAGATTAATAATATAAAGAAAGAATATCTTCTCGAAAAAATCATAATATGATTCTTGATGAGAGGATTACTTATGTGGAAAGTAAGGACAATAATCATCATGGGAAACATGTCATAGTTGGAGATACCTCCTGATGTTCCAGAGGGTAATCTTTATGACATTCCTAATAACTCTACTGATAATAAGAATTTATTTTTAGAAACTATCAATCTAATTACAACTCATAAACCATTAGCAAAATTACTCTTTTTATTGATTATAAATTGCTCTTACTAATTGTAGAGCTGATTTAAATTGCATTCAAGAAGGATTAATTCCGTAAAGATATTTTAAGAAGACTACACATAGTCTTCGTAATGCTAATGGTCATAAAATTGATATTGAATATAAAATTTGTATAGCATATATATGTACAAATAATATGTGTATGCCTGAAAGGTTTGTCTTAATAAAAAATATTTCTAACGAAATCATTTTAGGAATGCGTTTTTCTGACATATATATCCTATAACTTTATGGTAAACCAGAAGAACTGGTACTTTTGAAGGAAGAAAAATAAGAATAGATTTTATATCTCAACAATTTTAAAATTTGTTAATGAAGTTAAAGATATCTCTTTAAAAATTAAACAAAATGATTTTCTTAAAGATGAGATTTGTAGTCTTACCGTAGAAGAGACTTTACAAAATCCTAAAATTCAAGGAAAGATTGAGACTTTAAAGAATCAATTCTCTCTACAAGTATGTGGAGACCACCCAAATGTATTTTGAAAAAGGAAAAGACATGTGGTGAGTCTTTCTCATGAGAAAGAATTTTTTGAAGATAATATTCCCACTAAGGCAAGACTTTGACAAATGAATTCAGAATATTTGAATTTATGTAAAAAAGAGATTGATACTCATTGTCACACCCGTTTTCGCGCACGGAGGCGGTAAGTTTTTTCCAATTTAAGTGACGTTATTGATTTAGGGATTATTTTATTTTTCAGAGTCGGCACTTCGAATTGAGTTGTGGTGTTCCAAGTCATCTTTTTGTTTAATCCCTAATCAAAAGGAAATGACTCGTTATTCGATCTGCGAACAAGAAATTCGGGTAAAGAATTTTGTTGATCGAGGGGAAGGTATTAGGCATTCCTCGAGTCTCATGGTTTTAGCACGGTCGCTTTTATTGACTTATACTTATCTTGATATATTTTTTGGATAATTTGTGTCTATATGTCATGATTTGCTTATTTTTTAATTGGTAAATTTTTATTAATGTTAAATCGGATACATAACTGCATTCTCGATCTTGACATTTGGTGACATAACTGACTTCCCCTCTCAAATTTATCACACCTGATAACTTTATCTAAAAATCTCATTTTTATCAATGAAAGTTGATTATATTATTGCATAAGGTGTGCCACCACATCCTTGAGTTTATTTTTAATTGTATCAAAAAAAATGTGCAACCGCATTCTTAATTGAAACAAATATTTTAATATACCTAAAAGTTCATCTAAAGTAACGAGAAAATATGTATTTCGTTAAAAATAATAATAATCAAATAACATAAAACAAATTTAAACTTCTAAGGCACATGATAATATTTTAGATGATTTTTATATCTGTTTTAGTTTTTTTATTATTCTTAAAGTTGATGTCAAAATTAGAAATATTCATGTTGTAATTTCTTATTGATACAATAAAATAATAACGAATTGCTAAAATAAATCTCATTATTCATTTGACAAAATAAAAACAACAATAAAAAAATTCACCAAATAAAGCCATTAAAAAAATATAATTCTCAACACATATTTTATTTCAATCAAATCACGAATAAAATAAGTGTAAGAGAACTTATCATAATAATTACATCAAATTCCATAAATAAATTAAGAGTAAGGTAAAGTTGAATACCGCAAAACCTTTCGCGAACCTCGATTAGAACACCCACCAAGTTTTTGTAGGTGATTTGTGATGGTACCCGTATTTGCGTTGATATGAAAATAATGAATAAAGAAGAAAAGATGTGAATGTATGATTATTTTCTTAAAAAGAATAAAATAAAAATGAAACTTTTGTCACACACGGAGAGTACACCCCGGATGAGACCGGCGTCGTCTTCCTCTCAGAGGACTCAGACAAGCCCTTAGCATTCGTCATAACATGTGATCAGTAAAATTTGCGGAAAAATTTAAAACTTTTACATTCTACTTGAAGTGTACTTAGACTTCATACTTAACATTCATAATAGCATAGTATATTCTAAAAACTTGTCTCATGTATATAAAACCATCTAAAGAGTGCAAATCTGGACTTAGCCAATAGATAGTCAATATGCCATATAGGCCTTAATACAAAAGAATCCAAAGAACATAAATGGAAATCGAATACTCTTAAAATCTACTAATATCTTCATAAGCTAGAGTAATGAAAATATATCATCCCCGAACATGAGGACCTACCAAGACTTGGAGAAAGAGTTTCAAGCTTCTTCAAATCGACCTCCTTAAACTTCAATGGCCGGAACCTACAGTTGTAGTAATATAAAGTAATGGGGTTAGTACGCCACATGTACTAAGTATGGGTATATCCACATAATACTTACAGACATGCATGAAAAAGGATCATTTATCATCTCTTTAGAAAACATGCTAAGTCATATGAAAGTCTTCAATGCACATACCATATAACATACACAAGTTAAGGATATCATCAAACTTAAAGCATGATCATAATCGAAGACATATTAACTTTTCATATTCATTAGATCACATAACATAACATATAAAGCACTTACCAATGATCCCATCCCCAACCTACAAGTGCAATGGTCATGTGAAGCCCCATAACCCCACACAACCAAGTAGATAAGATAGGAGACCATAAGTAAAGCTTTGCTTCATGTAACTTGTAACATAAGTAGTCATCACTTCATATAACAATATAACCCAACAACATTTTCATCATAATGATCAACATTCATATAAGAGTAACATCATGTATCATAAGCATCATACCTTTCATGTTATCATATTACATAAGAACAATCTCCTAGGACTTCCCTTAGAGTCAACTTGTGCAATGTCTAGGTAGAGTCTCATACCCCTACCTATACTAAGTAGACTCCTTAAGTCACTCTATTCAACGTTCATTTATTTGTCTTTCATTTTACATGAGGGAACAATCGCCTTAACCGACATAGACCATGTGAGCTAAACATGGAATCCGGTGTCGTAAAACCCCACACCGAAAGAAGGTGGTCTACCGGCCAAAGTAGAACCTAACATGACATAGCTTTCTAGGTGGATCCACTAGCTAGTATCCTATGGTGGCAACATAGTTCAAGAACTAGGAGATGTATTAGAGACCCATAGTTCCATATTACATGGAAGCCTCAATCTCGTGAGAATCATTGTGAACCTACCTTCCAACTAGGAAAGGGACACCTCTCATATCTAGTTCATCAGTGCTTAGCTTAAGTCCCTTTCTTGAATAACCTTTAAGTTGTATTTTATCATAAACTTATCATAGGTCATAGGAGATTAACACCTTGTATAAACATGATCATGAGTTCTTTAAGATTAGATGAGAATTTCCTTTCATTCTAACCTTTGGTTTGTGAGATTAAATTTTGAGTTGATACAGTGAGGTGCGTGTAAGCCTCGCGTAGCTCGCTTTGCATCCAGTTCTGCATGCTCGTAGGCTTCCAGGCAGCCTGCCCACCCATGTTTGGGTCCTCCCCAAGGACCCTTCGGGTGGTCCTTGGGGTGTCGTTTGTAAGACCTCGAAAATGAGCTAAGGTGTCTAGAGCCTAACATGTTCGTATTAATGTTATAAGGTCCTAAAATGCCTTATTATGTTATATATAGGCAGTGTGCAAAGTTTGAAGTGATTTGGAAGTCGGACGTCAAGGGACGTCCAAGACGTTCGACGAATAGTCGCTTATGTTCCTCATGTGTGTATGCATGCTTAAATTGTATGAAATGAGTCTCATAAGTATTGAAATGGTTTTAAATGATGTTTAATGTTATTGTATGAATTTTTGTGAAGTTTGCAGGTCAAATGCCCAAGAACGTCCAAGGCGTTCAAAAGATAGCCCCTAAGACGTTCATCGTATGTCATGTTAGGGTCAAGGCTGTTTGGACATCTTGTAGGTGTTTGTTTTGGATGAAACTTATGTGAAAGGTCTATAACATGCTAAGGGTTGTAATCGCGTTGGAAACGTCCGAGTACGACTTTTAAAGGGCACCCACAAGAAACCCCAAAAGAAGGACCCCAAAGCTGCCTAGACACTGCCTGGGCAGTGTCCCTTGACGGACCCAACGACGGATCGTTGGTCCCCCAACGGCCCGTCGAGAAGGTCTCGTCGAAGGGTAATTGCCTTGGGCAGGACTTAAGCCAAGATTTTGGCTAAGTCATGGGTGACGGAGGGCATGACGCCCCGTCATGCCCATGACACCCCGTCGAGGCCCACGTCGCGAGTGCCTGCAGGTTTGGCTGCCTGCGTGCTGCCACTTAAAGGGGTGAATGGGAAATTCACCCCACGTCCTAACCTGACTATAATATGTTTATTTAAGTAATTTTAGGTGTATATAAGTCATCCAAAACGTGATCAACCCATTCCCAAAATCCTCTCACATGTTTAAAGCCTTTCCCTCCAAAAATGTTCTCTCTAAAACCACCATTGTTGGTGAAGCTCAAGAGCTGCTTGGAGATGGATTTTCTATGTATGAATCATGAAGTTTTAGAGGTTTTCATATAGATAAAGGTATGGCAATCCTTCATCTTCAAGTAACCTTTCACTTGAAGAGTTCTTCTCAATGTTTTTCAAAGAAATCTTATGATCAAGTTTCCAATCTTCCAATCTAGCCATGGGTTCTTTCTCAAAACGTTTTTAATGATTAAATCATGATGAATTGAAGTTAATACAATGGTTTTAATGTGTTTTCACTCCAATTGCATGATGAACCCATGTTCCTTCCAAAATTGGTTTAGCTCTTGCATGAGCTTTGTTATCTTGACTTGTTATCGATTGAATTATGATTCCCTTACGTTGAAGTGATTGTATATATTGTTATTTACATGAATTTATGTTGAATTGATGTTGAATTATCCATGAGGATCAATGTATGAAGATTTGAGCATGTTTAGCCTAGTTTCTATAGTTCACTGTAACATTGGCTTTCTTATGATCTAAAGTGAATTTCGATTAAGTTGGGGTTCTTGTAGCTACTGTTTTAGGTTAATACCATGGTTGAATTGTGGATATAAATCATGTATGACCAAAGTAGAGAAGGCTTGGTTTGAATTAATCTAGGTTCTTCTTGTCTATGAAGTTGTAACTTGTGATCTTGACGTTAGGATAGTCGCTATAGGAATTGATTATGGTTAATGTCTATAGCTGCTGCCTATAATGAAATATGAGGATGTATTATATGTAATTAATACAATATGGGTCAATTCATGATAGGTTGAATATGATTAATCTATGTAAACTTACTTTCCATGAACTCCCTATATGAAGCATGCTTGTATCGACCTTAATGGCAAATTGTAGTAGTGTCTCATCTAGATTATGATTTCATTAGCTACTTCCTTAGGGTGATATGATTCATGAAATATGACCTATAATCCATATGAATGAAATTAACGATCTATGTTCTTCTACTTTCTTAGTATGTGATGTATATGTTATGGTATAATCATGTAGTGACTTGTACATGGTTTCTTATATGTTTAAAGTACATTTAGCTACTGCCATATATGTATTTAGTTGATGAATAAGGTGTATTGATCAATGATGATCAAAGGGTGAGAATTGGGTAAGAATACTTATTTCGTTTACTCTTCTACTTCTCTATTCCTTTATAGTAATATTGATAAAGCCTTGTATGGCATTGTGTGGTATGGTCCACTTATGGTGGCGGTGTTTACTTTATTATCATTATATATGTGTTGACTATGGCCTTGAAGGCATATTGATGAACTTATGAACATGTGCTTAAGATGATACTATGAGAAGATTATGCTTACTTTCCTATTCTAGTTGTGAAATAGGTTGTGTGGCTATTTCATGAGCATGTGCATAACCATGTTAGGGTAAAGTATAGGTGCTGCCATTGATGTTTTAAGATGGTTAATAACCCCTTACCTATGTACCCCTTATATGGAAGTGTAAATAGCTAAAGTTAAGAGTCTTGATTATAAGGTATATATTGTCTTGTCTCCTATGCTATCATGTGTTGTGTGTTATGTGCTTGGAAGTGTAATGTGGTCTAATAGGGTGGATGACTTTAGAAGTTATTGATAGTCATTATGTGATCATGTTGGTCAATGTACACACACTCTCACTTACATGCATGTTACAAGTAGTATAAGTCATAGTGTCTAAATGAAAGGTAGTTCTCATATTCACCAGTGTCTACTACTATGCATATTAAGGTGATGTTTATGAATGTATGATTTGTATTCCCTTACTAGGATTACTTGATAGGTGTACTAGTATGGGCAAGGGTATGGGACCTTGTCTATGCATTGCACATGTGTATCTTGATAGGATAGTTCCTAGGTTTGGTTGTTATGCATATGAAGAATGATTATATGAACATGTTATGAATATGATATAATGAAGTATGAATGTGTATAGTGTCTTAGTAGGTTTATATGAAAGTATTGCTCATATAGTTATGCCTATAGACTTATGCATTGATATATGAATATGTGTGACCTTATGTGTTATGTGAAAGGTTTGCTCACATCTAAGTATACACTCACACACATGGATGATCTAGTTAGTGAGAGGGGCCTTGTTAGGGGTGCCCAAGAATACTCCAAATCTAGATAGGTGCTTGAATATGCTATAAGCATATGAATGATGAATATCCTAAGCTTATGTTTTTATAAACAAACGTAATAAAGGCTTTTCAATAAAGGGAACTTAGCCTAGCACCGAGGAACTTGAATATGAGGGAGTGACACTTTCCAACATAGGAAAGGTAGGGTTCATTACGGTCCTCATGTGAGGGGTGACACTTTCTTACCTAAGAAAGGTAGGGTTCATTACGGTCCTCACGGGGTGGATAGCCTCATGACCCAACATAGGGTGTAGAGTTGATATTCCATGAATTCCCCAAGTTGCATAAACTATGTTGCCACCATAGGATACTAGTTAGTGGATTTCCACCTAGATAGCTATGTCATGTTCGGTTCTACTTTGGCCGGTAGATCCACCTTCCATCGGTGTAAGGTTTTATGACACCGGATTCCATGATTAGCACCCATGGTCTATGTCGGTTAAGGTTATGGTTTCCCTAAAGGTAAAATGGACAATGGAAGTAATTGAATAGGATCCTAACTAGGAGGACTTAAGGTAAGTTACTTAGGATAGGTGGAAGTAATGAACCCATCTAGACATTGCACAAGTGACTCCTTAGGAAGTCTTAGGAAGGTACCTTAATAGATATGATTATGTATGTGTCCTTTATGTATGATATTGTAGTCTTGGTTTGACTATGATTATATGGTACTATACTTCTATGATGGCATGTGTTGTCTTGTGTAGATGATATGTATGGTATTCTCTTATGTTCCTAAGGTGATTCATTGCACCAAGTATCCCTAAAGGATTACTTAGTAAGCAAATGAATTGAAAGAAAGAGAATAATGTTAAGGAGAGTGAGTTCACTGTAAAGTGACCTCTATTTGTACTTAAATTCTATATGTGCTTTTCTATGATGTTTGGCCTTTGATTGTGTTTCTATGAAGTATGTGGATGATATAAATGCTATTGATAAAGGTTTTATGATGATTTACTCAAAATGGCATGAAGTATGATTTCAAAGGAAATGTCCCTTTTAAATGCATGTTTTTGCATGGTTGCCATACTTAGTACATTCTTGTGCTAATCCCATTCTTCTTTACTTTTTACACAAAGTGTAGGTTATGGAATGCTTAAAGGAGATCTATGATTGAGGAGCTTGATAGGTGATTTCTCAAGCTCAAGGAAAGAAATCCTTAAGTTCAAGGATGTCCTACTAATGTCTTTAATGTAAAGTCTTTAAATATTGTATAGTTATGTAAGGTGTCGTATGGGCCGTGTCCCTAATGTATTCTAAAGTTATTGAGTCTAAGATGGCAAAGAGACTTAGAGTCTAAATATGTATTATGACTTATGTTTTATATATATATGATGTGATGTTTCTAGCATATGATGTGCTATGAAAAGTTTTAAATTTTCCGCTAAATTTACTATGCCAATGCAATGAATGATATGAGAGGCTTGTCTTAGACCTCCGAGAGGTCGACGACGCCGGTTACAATCCAAGATTGTACCCTATCTTCTAGGGTATGCTTTTGGGTTGTGACAAACTTGGTATCAGAGCATGAGGTTTATGTAGCGGTTTTAGGTTCTAAGAAGTCTCATATTGCCACGTCTAGTAGAGTCTCGTAGCATTGGTGGTGAGTCACGACACATCAAATGGTACGAGAGGCTATAGGACGATAGAGTTTCCCTTCTCCATCATTCTCATATCGTGCCATAGAACTTAATTATATAAGATCTCTCTCTTATGTTTTCTTGTCCGGTCGTCTTTTAGATATGGTTGCTTGGATGATATTGCTCTATGCTTGAGGGAGAAAAGGTGAGTTTAAATGCTTATCTTTGTTTTATGGTTTGAATGAGTATGTGTGAAGGTGACACTTGTCCTTATTTGATGATGTATATACTAGCTAAGGCGACTTGAAGGGTTAACTAGACTTAGGTAGGGGTATGGGACTCTACCTATGTCTTGCACTAGTTTTCCTTGATGGAGACCTTAGGAGGTTAATACTATGTATGTGTACGATAATAAATGTGAATGTATTTATGAGGTTATCCCTATATTTGTAAACATGTAATTAGCCTAGTGTGCTAAAGATATGGAGTTATCCATGCATGAAGGTTATAGATGAGTGGAGTATGGTGCTAATTGTATTTCTTGTTGGGTTACTTAGTTTAGTAAAGTTATGGAGCTTTACTTGATCATTGCACATGTTAACTCTATGAGGATTATGATTGGTTATCTTACCTTGTTATGTATGAAATATCTCTTATTTGATGATGTGATGCCAATTATGGCAATATATGAAGTCTTTGTGAAATAAGCAAGTGATGTCGAATGATGTAGGTCGTGATATAGTTGTAGCATGCAAGAAGTTATAGTGGTTAAAGTGAATTCTCTTAAATTGTGTATCCCTATATGGTTTTGTATGATGGTAGCCAAATATTAGGATTTGAACTTGGATTGTTTAATAACTACCTATGGAGGTATGCTATCCTATGAGTGTATGTGATTAAAAGTGTGCATTGTTTTTCCTTTGTATATAAGTGGTACTTGAGGAGTTGCTAGTATAAATTGGAGTCTTTTGTAGAGACTTGAGTTGTAAATATAGTATGCATGCTTATGAAGGATGAGATGGTAAAGCTTTGTATTTTATAATTCCATACTTGTTCCATCAAATGTCTAAATGTTGCACTTTTGGGTAATTGGAAGCATGCTCTCCCTAAAGACTAGACAACTTATTGTATCATGTTTGTAGAACTTACTAAATTGCAATTTGATTTGATGTTGTTGAAAAATGTGTAGAATTTATGAATATGAACATGATAAGGAATGTGGAAAAGAATTTTCTATTTAAATTAAAGGATGAGAATCTTATGACATGATGATTCATAGAGTTAATTCTAAACTTCTTGTTGTGTTATGGACTTCCTTGTTGTTTCCCACTAATGATGTATGGCCTTAGTGTCTATTGCATTGTAAGAAGACCTTATGTGAATAGAATAGTATGATCAAAATTGATGGTTGAGGATGATTTGTCTAAATTGATAAGGTTTAGAATGCCTTGGTGTTGCTAAATTGAATTAATGAAAATTTCCTCTAAAGTAGTAATCACTTTAAGTGATGAATATGAAGGTTGAGTAATTGAGATCCTCTATATGTGGGTTAAGTTGCTCTTAATTTGTGTTTACCCTAAGTGGGGGATGATGTTTGAGTAGTGAGATTGTAGAAATTGTCTACATTGTCCTTCCATTCTTACTTGAATTGGAAAATGTGAATTCTTAGTATGCTTGATCATGAAAATAGTATTGCATAAAGTGTGAATTGCATGATATTTATATGATTGGTATGAATTGATTGACATCATCTTAAAGACATGGTGAAATTTCAAAAGAACATGAAAAGAATTTTTTGCTAAAATCCGTGTTTTCTCTTGTTGACTTGCATTTTAATGTGCTAATTGTGAAGTTGACCTCATGAGGTAAGACAAGGAACTTGGTGATAGTCACTTGTAGGTTAAATTGTTTAGCCTTGTAATGGGAGTTGAGTCTCTTTTACAATGAAATATGTTGACTCTCTTGAAAAATTTTAGTGACTTGATGATTTGTAATGCAAAATTGTAGGCTCATTTTGAAAAGTGAAAGCATGTTTTGCTAAGAGTACATGTGTGTGCCTATAATTTGAGTTATTATTCCAAAATGAAGCTTACTATAAGGGTGAGTATTATGTTAAGAAAAGAAATTTGTGAAATGACTTCCTATTTTGTTGTGATATATTTGGTGTGACTTACCATTTAGACTTCACTAGGAAGAAAATTATATGCATGTCTTGGCTTGAAAGTTGAGATTTCTCATTTTTAAAGAAATTGATCATGTTATGATTAGGATAAGGATATTCTCCCATGAACATGAAAAAGAACTTTTGTGTTTGATGCATTAAAGAGTGAGTGAGTAATGGTTTTGCTTGCTTGTGTGCATAGAGTGCTAAAATGATTTGATGATATTTTAAATGTTATTAACTGCTCTTATGTGCATTGAAGTCCGTGATGTGATTAAAGAGTCCTAAGTGTCATTCGAGGACGAATGTTCCCAAGTGGGGGATATTGTAAGACCTCGATAATGAGATAAGGTGTTTAGAGCCTAACATGTTCGTCTTAATGTTATAAGGTCCTAAAATGACTTATTATGTTATATATAGGCAGTGTGCAAAGTTTGAAGTGATTTGGAAGTCGAACGTCAAGGGACGTCCAAGACGTTCGACGAATAGTCGCTTATGTTCCTCATGTGTGTATGCATACTTAAATTGTATGAACTGAGTCTCATAAGTCTTGAAATGGTTTTAAATTATGTTTAATGCTATTGTATGAAGTTTCGTGAAGTTTGGAGGTCAAACGCCCAAGAACGTCCAAGGCGTTCGAAAGATTGCCCCTAAGACGTTCATCGTATGTCATGTTGGGGTCAAGGCTGTTTGGACGTCTTGTAGGTGTTTGTTTTGGATGAAACTTATGTGGAAGGTCTATAACATGCTAAGGGTTGTAATCGCGTTGTAAACATCCGGGTACGACTTATAAAGGGCCCCACAAGAGGCTCCAAAAAAAGGACCCCAAAGCTGCCTTGACACTGCCTGGGCAGTGTCCCTTGACGGACCCAACGACGGATCGTTGGTCCCCCAACGGCCCGTCGAGCAGGTCTCGTCGAAGGGTACTTGACTTGGTCAGGACTTAAGCCAATATTTTGGCTAAGTCATGGGCGACGGAGGGCATGACGCCCCGTCATGCCCATGACGCCCCATCGAGGCCCACGTCGCGAGTGCCTGCAGGTTTGGCTGCCTGCGTGCTGCCACTTAAAGGGGTGAATGGGAAATTCACCCCACGTACTAACCTGACTATAATAGGTTTATTTAAGTAATTTTAGATGTATATAAGTCATCCAAAACGTGATCAACCCATTCCCAAAATCCTCTCACATGTTTAAAGCCTTTCCCTCCAAAAATGTTCTCTCTAAAACCACCATTGTTGGTGACGCTCAAGAGCTGCTTGGAGATGGATTTTCTATGGATGAATCATGAAGTTTAGAGGTTTTAATGTAGATAAAGGTATGGCAATCATTCATCTTCAAGTAACCTTTCACTTGAAGAGTTCTTCTCAATGTTTTTCAAAGAAATCTTATGATCAAGTTTCCAATCTTCAAATCTAGCCATGGGTTCTTTCTCAAAACGTTTTTAATGATTAAATCATGATTAATTGAAGTTAATAAAATGGTTTTAATGTGTTTTCACTCCAATTGCATGATGAACCCATGTTCCTTCCAAAATTGGTTTAGCTCTTGCATGGGCTTTGTGATCTTGACTTGTTATCGATTGAATTATGATTCCCTTATGTTGAAGTGATTGTATATACTGTTATTTACATGAATTTATGTTGAATTGATGTTGAATGATCCATGAGGATCAATGTATGAAGATTTGAGCATGTTTAGCCTAGTTTCTATAGTTCACTGTAACATTGGCTTTCTTATGATCTAAAGTGAATTTTGATTAAGTTGGGGTTCTTGTAGCTACTGTTTTAGGTTAATACCATGGTTGAATTGTGGATATAAATCATGTATTACCAAAGTATAGAAGGCTTGGTTTGAATTAATCTAGGTTCTTCTTGTCTATGAAGTTGTAACTTGTGATCTTGAAGTTAGGATAGTCGCTATAGGAATTGATTATGGTTAATGTCTATAGCTGCTGCCTATAATTAAATATGATGATGAATTATATGTAATTAATACATTATGGGTCAATTCATGATAGGTTGAATTTGATTAATCTATGTAAATTTACTTTCCATGAACTCCCTATATGAAGCATGCTTGTATCGACCTTATTGGCAAATTGTAGTAATGTCTCATCTAGATTATGATTTCATTAGCTACTTCCTTAGGGTGATATGATTCATTAAATATGACCTATAATCCATATGAATGAAATTGATTAACGATCTATGTTCTTCTACTTTCTTAGTATGTGATGTATATGTTATGGTATAATCATGTAGTGACTTGTACATGGTTTCTTATATGTTTAAAGTACATTTAGCTACTGCCATATATGTGTTTTATTGATGAATAAGGTGTATTGATCAATGATGATCAAAAGGTGAGAATTGGGTAAGAATGCTTATTTCGTTTACTCTTCTACTTCTCTATTCCTTTATAGTAATGTTGATGAAGTCTTGTATGGCATTGTGTGGTATGGTCCACTTATGGTGGCGGTGTTTACTTTATTGTCATTATATATGTGTTGACTATGGCCTTGAAGGCATATTGATGAACTTATGAACATGTGCTTAAGATGATACTATGAGAAGATTATGCTTACTTTCCTATTCTAGTTGTGAAATAGGTTGTGTGGCTATTTCATGAGCATGTGTATAACCATGTTAGGGTAAAGTATAGGTGCTTCCATTGATGTGTTAAGATGGTTAATAACCCCTTACCTATGTACACCTTATATGGAAGTGTAAATAGCTAAAGTTAGGAGTCTTGATTATAAGGTATCTATTGTCTTATCTCTTATGCTATCATGTGTTGTGTGTTATGTTCTTGGAAGTGTAATGTGGTCTAATAGGGTGGATGACTTTAGAAGTTATTGATAGTCATTATGTGATCATGTTGGTCAATGTACACACACTCTCACTTACATGCATGTTACAAGTAGTATAAGTCATAGTGTCTAAATGAAAGGTAGTTCTCATATTCACCAGTGTCTACTACTATGCATATTAAGGTGATGTTTATGAATGTATGATTTGTATTCCCTCACTAGGATTACTTGATAGGTGTACTAGTATGGGCAAGGGTATGGGACCTTGTCTATGCATTGCACATGTGTATCTTGATAGGATAGTTCCTAGGTTTGGTTCTTATGCATATGAAGGATGATTATATGAACATGTTATGAATATGATATAATGAAGTATGAATGCGTATAGTGTCTTAGTAGGTTTATATGAAAGTATTGCTCATATAGTTATGCCTATACACTTATGCATTGATATATGAATATGTGTGACCTTATGTGTTATGTGAAAGGTTTGCTCACATCTAAGTATACACTCACACACATGGATGATCTAGTTAGTGAGAGGGGCCTTGTTAGGGGTGCCCAAGAATACTCCAAATCTAGATAGGTGCTTGAATATGCTATAAGCATATGATTGATGAATATCCTAAGCTTATGTTTTTATAAACAAACGTAATAAAGGCTTTTCAATACAGGGAACTTAGCCTAGCACCGAGGAACTTGAATATGAGGGAGTGACACTTTCCAACATAGGAAAGGTAGGGTTCACTACGGTCCTCATGTGAGGAGTGACACTTTCTTACATAAGAAAGGTAGGGTTCATTACGGTCCTCACGAGGTTGATAGCCTCATGACCCAACATAGGGTGTAGAGTTGATATTTCCATGAATTCCCCAAGTTCCATAAACTATGTTGCCACCATAGGGTACTAGCTAGTGGATTTCCACCTAGATAGCTATGTCATGTTCGGTTCTACTTTGGCCGGTAGATCCACCTTTCATCGGTGTAAGATTTTATGACACCGGATTCCATGATTAGCACCCATGGTCTATGTCGGTTAAGGTTATGGTTTCCCTAAAGGTAAAATGGACAATGGAAGTAATTGAATAGGATCCTAACTAGGAGGACTTAAGGTAAGTTACTTAGGATAGGTGGAAGTAATGAACCCATCTAGCCATTGCACAAGTGACTCCTTAGGAAGTCTTAGGAAGGTACCTTAATAGATATGATTATGTATGTGTCCTTTATGTATGATATTGTAGTCTTGGTTTGACTATGATTATATGGTACTATACTTCTATGATGGCATGTGTTGTCTTGTGTAGATGCTATGTATGGTATTCTCTTATGTTCCTAAGGTGATGGATTGCACCAAGTATCCCTAAAGGATTACTTAGTAAGCAAATGAATTGAAAGAAAGAGAATAATGTTAAGGAGAGTGAGTTCACTGTAAAGTGACCTCTATTTGTACTTAAATTCTATATGTGATTTTCTATGATGTTTGGCCTTTGATTGTGTTTCTATGAAGTATGTGGATTATATAAATGCTATTAATAAAGGTTTTATGATGATTTACTCAAAATGGCATGAAGTATGATTTCAAAGGAAATGTCCCTTTTAAATGCATGTTTTTGCATGGTTGTCATACTTAGTACATTCTTGTGCTAATCCCATTCTTCTTTACTTTTTACACAAAGTGTAGGTTATGGAATGTTTAAAGGAGATCTATGATTGAGGAGCTTGATAGGTGATTTCTCAAGCTCAAGGAAAGGAATCCTTAAGTTCAAGGATGTCCTACTAATGTCTTTAATGTAAAGTCTTTAAATATTGTATAGTTATGTAAGGTGTCGTATGGGCCGTGTCCCTAATGTATTCTAAAGTTATTGAGTCTAAGATGGCTAAGAGACTTAGAGTCTAAAATGTATTATGACTTATGTTTTATATATATATGATGTGATGTTTCTAGCATATGATGTGCTATGAAAAGTTTTAAATTTTCCACTAAATTTACTATGCCAATGCAATGAATGATATGAGAGGCTTTTCTTAGACCTCCGAGAGGTCGACGACGCCGGTTACAATCCAAGATTGTACCCTATCTTCTAGGGTATGCTTTTGGGTTGTGACATCGTTACCAAACGTTTGGACCCTTTGTACTACATACTACCTATACAAGGTCTCTTTACAAGTTTTGGACTCCATTTGACACCTCAAAACCTTCACCAAACATGGGGACGTAAACTAGTTCAAATTAGCTAGTTTTCGGACGTCAAGGCCTTTATTAGTCGTTTTGGCTCTAACCTTTTCCAAATGAGTATATTACATTAATATAGGTCTGGAAACATCAGTTTAAATATTATTTAATAGATTAAGCTTTAGTCTAAGTCATGACATTTTCGGAGTGTTACATTTTTTCTGTAGGAATGATTCTGTAAAAAAAAACTCTTTGCATGTGTGTATTGAATGATTTTTTTTCTGTTTGCGGATTTTTTTTGTTTTTGATTTGCTGATTATTATTTTTTACGTACATGTGGGTGTTTTTCTCTTTTTTTTCTTTGGGAAGTATATGTTCATATATATATATATATATAGTAGTATTTGTGTGTATCGTTTTGTGCAGAATGAGGGGTGGCGAGTGGTATGTGGGTTTGTGGTGTGAGGGAGTGTTGTAGGGGTTGAGGGGAGTGGACGAAAAAGGGTAAGGTGAGGTGAAGTTGGAGTAGTGAGATCAGGTTTTTTTTAATACTATAATATAATATATTTTTTAACAACCATCACACTATATTAATGCATAGAAAGGTTCAAAGAGTTAAAGGATGCAATCGCATCACTTACAATCCATCTAGGGAAAGTAGAAAGCCAAACAACTTTGTGTACTAACAAAATAGAAAAGTTTGCTAAATTATGTGCTACCAAATTCCAAGACCTTGGAATATGCATCACATTGACCACTTCAAAGTTTTTCATAAGGTTCCAAATATCTTCACAAGTAGTCTCTATCTCCCATGAGACTATAGTTCTTTGTAGTACCATATCCACCACATTTTTTGCATCCGATAAGATTTGCACCTTTTTCCACCCCTTTTCTCTAGCATTCTCCATCGCCATGCGAATTGCAATCGCTTCAGAAGTGATGGCTTTCCCAACGTATTGAATTGGTGTGCCAAAGGCATGAAGCAGGTTACCATAGCTATCCATAGCCGTCACGCCAATACTTGTAGTCTTCTTTTACTTCTGTACACTAGCATCTGCAAACACAACAATACCATCTTGTGCCATAGTTAGATTTCTATAATCATTACAAGCAGGTATAACTCTAGGGGAAGATGGAGGGATCAAATTTCTTTCATACTCATGAAAATCAAACAGAGCTTTGTTAACAATATCCTTCGGATCAACAATTTCTCCATTGAAACACTTTGAGTTTCTAGCCTTCCAAATTTGTCACATAATAGAAATACTTAATTTAATCATCTCCATAGAGTCAGGATAATTTTTAACATTTGTAAAAAGATCATTCCACCAACCAGCAAAATCCACAATATATTCTAAGCTAGGCCAATTAATGGGGCAAATTTTCAAAACTAATTGAGCACTGGGATACCTAAAAAGCATGTGGTCAATCGTTTCATTCTCAAGTCCACAACCCTTACACACTCCACAAATATGCCTCAGTCTCCTAGAAATTATGTGGTTGACCGGTAAAACATTCAAAATGCATTTTCGAATAAAGTGTTTATACTTGTTTTTAATGTTCATAGACCATAAAAACTTCCATAATTCTTTTGAGAAAGATTGATTAATAGATTGGTCTCTCTCGTTACTCACTCATTCACAACTAATCATTTCCCTAGCTAAGTGGTATCCTAATTTAACCTCATACTTCCCAGACTTGGTATGGTGCCATATAATCTTATCGGAAGAGCCTGTGGTTGAAATAGGTATAGAGATTATTGTATGGAAATCATTTGGGAAGAAATACTTCTGAAGATCATCCAATTTCCATGTATGGGTATTTTCCTCTATAAGATCTTTCACTCTTAACTCGACATCTATTTGAGCAAGCATCTGACTAGGTTTGAATCCAAGGATCTGTCCACACTTTAATACAATCTCCAGAGCCTACCCTCCATCTAATGCCCTTTTGTAAGAGATCTCTACCCTAAATAATGCTTCTCCATATCCAAGAACTATTGGATGAACAAGTGGCTTTAAGGAAGGAATTTTGTGAAAAATATTTACTTTCAGGATTCTAAAAATTAAAGAATCTTCTTCGGTTAAACTTCGACAAACAAGCTTTGCCAACAATGCGTGATTAAACGACTTTAAATCTCTAAATCCTATTCCCCCTTTAAACTTAGCTAAACATAGATTCTCCCATTTTTCAATGTGCATCTTTCTTTTATCCTTATCATGCCCCCACCAAAAATTAGAGAAGATAGTTGTAATCTCTTTACATAAGGAGTCCGGAAATTGAAAACATGATAACGCATACGATGGAATTGCAGATAATACAGATTTAAGCATCACTTCTTTTCCTGCTGGACTTAGGAAGTTATTTTTCCATCCTTAAATTTTGGATTTCACTTTATCTTTAATAAACTCTAGCATTTTTTTGTTAGATCTTCCAACTACCACAGGCAGACCCAAATATAATCCTAAGTTATTCCATTGTAGATGTCCTAACACTTCATTAATACTATCTTTATCAATATCAGAACAATTTTTACCAAAGAAAATAGCTGATTTAGTAAAGTTTACCTTTTGTCCCAAACACTTCTCATAAGTATTTAACATTTCAGAGATTATTTGAGCGTTTTGGATAGTCGCCTTACAAAATATAAATGAGTCATCACCGAAAAATAAGTGATTAATTGTAGGACCTCCTCTATTTAAGCTTAACCCTTGTATATCCCCATATATTTCCACATGATTTAAGAGTCTAGAGAGACCTTCAGCACATAAAAGGGAGAGATATGGAGAAAGTGGATCTCCTTGCCTTAATCCTCTAGTAGGTTTCACTCCTCCCGCTATGTCCCCATTAATATTAAATCTATACGTTGGGGTGGTGATGCATTGCATAATCCAATTAATAAAAGTTTCATGGAAACCCATTTTAGCAAGTAATTTTTGAATATAAATCCAATCAACTCGATCATAAGCTTTAGCCATATCTGGCTTAAGGGCCATATATTTTTATTTTCCACGTCTTTTATTTTTAAGAAGATGAATGAACTCATGTGCTAGGATAACATTATCTACTATTTGTCATTTTCCAATAAAAGCAGATTGATTTGTAGAGATAATATTGGGTAGGTAGACTTTCAGTATTTCTATTATGTGAAAAATTGTGAAGTAAGTCTTCTCGAAAAGGTGATAGCGGACAAAC
This sequence comes from Solanum sitiens, assembly GCA_016801875.1. Lineage (NCBI taxonomy): Eukaryota > Viridiplantae > Streptophyta > Magnoliopsida > Solanales > Solanaceae > Solanum > Solanum sitiens. The sequence goes on along the minus strand of JABWTJ010000652.1, from coordinate 3,299 downwards.
AAGTTAGTGTGTTAGGGGTGAAAAATACAATGATGTTGGTTTGGGGAAGTCCTGTAGGACTAAAAGTCTTACTGGTAGGGAGGAATCTGTTTCAGTTTGTTTTTAGATACAAAGACGACATGAAAAAAGTATTGTATGGAACACCATGGCTTTATGATAAATATTTGCTGAACATTCATCAATGGCAACCAGAACTCCATACTAAGTCTCACATATTTAATATATGTGAGATTTGGCTCCAAGTCTGGAACATACCACTACATTGGATATCCTATAAAGTAGGCAGTAAGATTGGACATGCACTCGGGGGTACGTCTGATGTCTCTATACCTGAAAATGGAAGCAAGGAGGGTAGCTACATACGTCTAAAGGTCTTAATGAGTATCAACAAGCCCCTACCTCGTGGGAAATTAAAAAAGATGGGTTCGGAGGAAAAATGGGTAGAATTTTGATATGAAAATTTGCCATATGTTTGCTACTATTGTGGGATTCTAGGCCATACAGAAAAGTCATGTATTATTCGGGAGGAAGATGTACGAAATGGTAATGTTAAGAGATATCAATTTGGCATATGGATGAGGGCTAAAAATCACAGATTTGCCGAAATAATCCAAGACGACAAGGTAATCAGAATGTGCTCTCCCATGGCCTCACAAATATCAAAGGTAAGAAGATTATGGATTGTGTCAAAGGTACTGGATCAAATGAGTTACCAATGAATAACAATGGAGGGGATACAAAGAGGGATACTGAAAACAATAATAATCACCCGTCCTTCGCGCCACACAAATTCTTTGAGAATTTAAAGAAAGTACCTCTTACGAAAAGAGCTAAATCGTCTGAGCAGAAAACTAATGATACAGTTCAAGGGACTGCTCGTGTAGTTTACTATGATATGAAAAATGATGATGACAGCGACCCGTTATATGCTGTATGTCAGGAGGAAGGAGAGCCAAAACTACAAAGCACGCTGATCCAGATTGAGAATAATATGTTAATTGAAAAACATATGTCAATGAATGGATCGTCGTCTCAAAAATTGCAGCAGCATGTTGAACCGGAAGAACCCGTTTTTGCCGACACGATAGGAGGCAGAGAAGCACGAGAATATTATTGGTTAGTAAAGATGGACTTGGGAGATACGTTTGATCATGATGATATCGATAGATGGTTCAATAAACAAAAAGAGGCAGAAGCAAGACTACAAGATCCGAATGTTACTAACCAAATGATGCAAGAGAATGCTGCAAAATTGGACACTAAAACTCAGCAGGTATTCTCTACTCCACAAAAAATGTGTAAGGATACATCTTCCATAATAGGGACAACAAAAATAGCTAATGATCCAACTTTTAAAAATGTTATTTCTAAACAGAATGTTACTAATAAAGTAGCTGAAAATAGGAAGAATAAGAAACATATGGCAAGAGGGAAAAAATTACAGATGGTCACAAGGTGTAAGACCCTGAAAATGACTTAGTTTAACTAGAGCCTAACATGTTGGTAATGGTGGTCTAAGTTCCTAATGTGGTCTATAATATGGTATAGAGGCAGTATCTAAAGTATTAGGTGCATTGGAAGTCAAACGTCAAGGGATGACTAAGACGTTCGACGACTAAGTCACCTAAATGCCTCATATGTGGCTTTATGTGTTTATTTGTGATTCATGAGGTTGTAAGGTCCTTAAATGAGTTATAATAGCATGTATAGGCAGTGTGTCAAGTTTCGTGAAGTTTGGAGGTCAAACGTCCAAGAACGTTCATGAAGTTCGAAAGATATGCCTTGAAATGACCTTGTGTGTCTAGGCATGTTTCATCGAGTTTTACATGTTTGTTTTGGATGAAATTTATGTGAGAGGTGTTAAACTCATAGAATATCGTATTTGGGTTTGAAACGTCTGTGAAATTATCGCCAAGGACCATCCAAGGTTCCTTGAAGAAGGACCCAAGTTGGTAGCTAAAACTGCCAAAAGGCAGTCCACCTACGGAGGGAAATCGACGGCCAGTGGCCTGGTCGACGCCCCGTAGGTGGTGGGAGTCATTGGAGACTTAGCCTAGTAGTCCAAGATTCCATTTTACAGGCTCTGACACAATCGACGGTGGATAACACGGTCCGTAAGTGGGCTTACGCCCCGTCGGGTCCGTCGTTTATGAGCCTATGCCTGCGTGCAGCTCACTGTTAAGTGAGGGGTGAAATGGGAATTTCACCCACTTCAAAATAAGAGTATTGAGGTTTATTAAGGGTATATTGGGTATTTTAAATGTGTATATAAGTGTTTAACACTTAGAATATTTCATTCTTCTAAAATCAAAACCCCAAAATCCCTTAAGAAATCCCAAAGACTCCATTGAAGTCCAAATCAAGGAACAACTTGGAGGTGACGTTTTGAGTGGAAATTCTTCATCAAAGTGAAGAATTAGCTTCATTGAGGTATGGCTTTTGATCCTTGAAACTCATTCATCAAGGAGCCCAACTTTCAAAGATGTTTTGAAAGTTTTCAAAAGGTGAATTGTCCAATTTCATGATTCTACCATGGGTTCTTGCATTAATGGTTTTCAAACGTCTATTATGGATTATATTGATGTTGTATTGATGATTTTAACCTAAATTACCTATGAACCCATGTAATTGATGAACCTAAGATTTTGACTAAATGATGGGTTACTTGATATTGGCTTAATGTTGATGAATTCATGTGTAGTTTCTTACGGGCTTTCTATTGATGTAAGAATTATATTCAATTATTATCCAATTGGTATTGGATTGTTGAATCTATGTTGAATTGGTTTAAATTTAATTGATTTCTATAATTGTTTATTGAATTGGTGTTCATGGCCATGGGTAAGGGCCTTATGATGTTGAATTGGGTGATTTGGTATTAGCTTGAAGTGTTGATGATGAAGTGGTGGTACGCTGCCCTATTTCTTCTTATTCAATGTTAATTATACTTCAATTATGTTATGATTGGTTTGGTCCACCTTTGGTGGCAGTGCTATGTGAATTGATGTGGCCTTGTCGGCGTTACTTTCTAGTATATTGATGATCATGGCCTTGTCGGCACTACTTGAACTTATATGTCTAATTGTGTAGTTGATTTGATGATGTGTGATCATATCTACCTATATGTGAAGGTATGTGTTAGACTATTGATACTATCTAGGTAATCATGTTATGTTATGGCTATGTGTTAATTATGTAGTCTTAGAGTTGGATCATGGTTGTTTCTAATTTGGCTATATGAGTCTCAAATGGTTAATTTGATAGTGTTAAGGTAATGAATAGATTGACTTAATAAGTTT
>JABWTJ010000651.1:912767-1054654 GCA_016801875.1 Solanum sitiens | reverse complement strand
TTCTCACAAAGCATGTTCTACAGGCCCTTCCCATTCATCTACTATCTGCAGTAACACCCCCTGTAACAGTACTCAGACAAATACAAGGGCTTATAGCTAATTTTTTCTGGGGATGGAAGAGTGATAAAAAGAAGTATCATTGGGCTTCATGGAAAAAGCTAAGTTACCCTTATGATGAAGGTGGGGTGGGGATGAGAAACTTACAAGATATATGCAAATCATTTCAATTCAAGCAATGGTGGATATTCAGAACAAAACAAACACTTTGGGGAGATTTCTTGAAAGCAAAGTATTGCCAAAGATCAAACCCTGTGTGTAAGAAAGGAGACACTGGAGATTCATTAACTTGGAAACATATGTTAATGACCAGACAACAAGTTGAACTTCACATTCATTGGAAGCTACAAGCTGGAAACTGCTCATTTTGGTGGGATAATTGGCTTGGCACTAGACCCTTAGCTCAGGAGACCACCAATAGCAACAGGTTTAACAATGCTACTGTGGCTGAATTTTGGGAGGATGGGAAGTGGAGCTGGAGAAGACTGATTGAGCAGGCACCTGCCAGTCAAATCTCCAACATCCTGGCCATTGACATCTCTCCTCAACATCATATTCCTGACCAAGCTGTATGGAAGCTCAATCATCATGGCAGATTTAGTTGTTCATCAGTATGGGAGGAAATCAGAAACAAAAGAGCCAATAATCACCTCAATTCTCTTCTATGGAATAAAAGCATTCCCTTTAAATCATCCTTTCTTTTATGGAGAACCCTAAGGGGTAAACTCCCTATTAATGATAGATTGACTAACTTTGGCATTGAGCCTTCACAATGTTTTTGCTGTGTTGATAGAGCAGGTCTGGACAACATAGAACACACATTCAATGTTGGTCAATTTTCAGCCAAGGTTTGGAATTTTTTTGCAGGCAGTGCAGGACTGCAGACTGACCACTCATCACTGCAGACTCTGGTCAAGCAATGGTGGGCAATCAAGCCAAAGAATGCAGCCCACCAATTATTGCTACAAGCTACACCAATCTTCATTTGTTGGAACTTGTGGAAGAATAGGTGTGTATGCAAATATGGAGGTAAAAGAACTAACATCAGCCAGGTAAAGTATTCAGTCTACAAAGACAATTTCTCTATGCTAAATAGTGCTTTTCCACATAATAATTGGCCTGCAAAGTGGAATGATTTAATCCAAATGAGTGAAAAGTGTTCTCATGGCATCAAAGTAAACATGGTGACATGGACCAAACCACAGGATTTATGGGTCAATCTAAATACAGATGGAAGTGCTCTTAATAATCCGAGAAAATTAGGGGCTGGAGGTATTCTTAGAGAAACAGATGGCAATTTGTTGATGGCCTTCTCCACTCCTCTTGGAGAAGGAACAAACAACAAGGCTGAAATGGAAGCTGCCATATTTGGTTTAACTTGGGCAATGGAGCTTGGATAAAGGAACATTTTGCTGGAGTTAGACTCTCAATTAGTTGTACACTGGATCCTACAGAAAGCAACCCCACAATGGAGTATTATCACTCAACTTGGAAGGCTGCAACAACTCATCTCTCAAGCTCATAATTTCAGATGCACTCATACATTCAGAGAAGCAAATTGGGTAGCAGATGCATTGTCGAAACATAGTCACAACATAGCCACTCCCCAGATATACTTCAACAGCCAACAATTACCTAAAGAAGCAAAGGCCTACTATCAACTTGACCTTTTGGATATGCCAAGCTTTAGAAGAAAGAAGACAAAGAGAATTTTTGAACCTCCTTGAGTTAATTTTTGCTATTCAACTTAGCTATAATTCAAAATTATAGCTACTTTGAATAGGCAGATATAGGTTTATTTTTGAATATGTATAGGGAGAGTCTCCCTAGTTTATGTTTTCTAGATACTTTGTATTGAGAGGAGTCCTCTCCTTAGGTGCTTAGTATTTTGATTTCATCTTTTGTGTAAGGGGAAGAGTTGACTTCCCCTGGGAAGTTGACTACTAACTATCTTAGGTTGGAGGGAAGGCCTATGCCCCCCTCCTTGTATTTTGTTTTGTTATTAATGTTAAGACCTGGGGGTGTTGCTCAGCCCCTACCCCTCCAAGGGTAATAAAAAAAAAAAAAAAAAAAACAAGCCCAACATATCATTTCCAAATATTAAATACTAAACCATAGATTTTAAACCTTAAATGCTAAACCCTGAAACATAAAACCTAAAAAAACCTACACCCTTACCCTGATCCTAACCCTAATCCTAACTTTAAACCCTAAACCCTAAACCCTAAGTCCAAAAAAAAAGTCCAAAAAAAACCCTAATTCCAAAATATGAAAATTCAAATATTAAGCACTAAACCATAGATTTTAAACCTCAAAACCTAAACCACAAATCCTAAAACCTAAAAAACCCTAAACCCTAACCCTAACCCTAACCCTTAAACAATTAACCCGAAACCCCAAGCCAAAAATAACAAAACCAAAACATTAAGCACTAAACCATTAATTTAAGACAAAAAATCCTAAACCCCAAAACATAAAAAAAAAAAATAAACCATAACCCTAACCCTATCCCTAGCACGAACCCTAACCATAAACCTATCTTTAACCATAACCCTAAACCCTAAACACTAAACCCAAAGCCCAAAATAACAAAGCCCTAACATTAAAAACTAATCCATAGATATTACAACTCAAATCCTTAACCCCAATCCCTAAAACCTAAAAAACAACCTAAACCCTACCCCTAACCCTAATATTAACTAGAACCCTAACCATACCATAAACCGTAAACCCCAAGCCAAAAATACCCAACCCAAACATTAAACACTAAACCATTGATATTTAACCTCAAATCCTAAACCCTAAACCAAAAAACCTAAAAAAAAAAAATCCTAACCGTAATCCTAACCGTAATCCTAAACCATCAACTTGAAATCCTAAGCCCAAAATACTAAAACCCAAACATTAATTACTAAACCACAGATTTTCAACCTTAAATGCTAACCCTGAACCATAAAAGCAAAAAACAACCTACACCCTAACCCTAATCCTAACCCTAACCCTAACCTTAACCCTAATCCTAACCCTTCAACCATTAACCCGAAACTCAAGCCCAATATACCAAAACCCAAACATTAAACACTAATTCATAGATTTTAAACCAAAAATCCTAAACCCTAAAACCTAAAACCAAAAGACCCTAAAACATAACCCTAACCCTATCCCTAACACGAACCCTAACCCTAACCCTATCCTTAACCCTAACCGTAAACCCTAAACCCTAAACCCAAAGCCCAAAATACAAAAATCCTAACATTAAACACTATACCATAGATATTACAACTCAAATCCTTAACCCCAAACCCTAAAACCTAAAAAACAATCTAAACCCTAACACTAACCATAACATTAACATTAAACCTAACCCTACCATAAACCCTAAACCCCAATCCCAAAAATACCAAAACCCAAATATTAAACACTAAACCATTGATAATAAACCTCAAATTCTAAACCCTAAACAGAAAAACATAAAAAAAAAACTAACCTAACCTTAACCCTAAACATAACCCTAAAGCATAAACCCGAAACCCTAAGCCCAAAATACAAAAACTCAAATATAAATACTAAACCATAGATTTTAAACCTCAATTGATAAACCCTGAACTATAAAACCTAAAAAACAACCTACACCCTAACCCTAATCCTAACCCTAACTCTAACCCTAAACCCTAAGTCCAAAAAAAAGTCCAAAAAAAATAATAATCCCCAACTCCAAAATACAAATACCCAAACATTAAACAATAAACCATAGGTTTTAAATCTCAAAACCTAAACCACAAACCCTAAAAACTAAAAAAAACTAAACCCTAACCTTAACGCTAACCAAAACCCTAACCCAAAACCGTTAACCCAAAACCCCAAGCCCAAAATACCAAAACCCAAACACTAAACACTAAATCATATATTTTAAACCAAAAAACCTGAACCCCAAAAGCTAAAACCTAAAAAAACCTAAAAACTAACACTAACCCTATCCCTAAAATGAACCATAACCCTAAACCCTAAACCCTAAACACAAAGGCCACAATGCTAAAACCCTATCATTAAACACTAAACCATAGCAATTACAACTCAAATCCTTAACCCCAAACCCTACAACCTAAAAAACAACCAAAACCCTAACCCTAACTCTAACCCTACCATAAACCCTAAACCCTAAACCCCAAGCCCAAAATACCAAAACCCAAATATTAAACACTAAACCATTGATTTAAACCTCAAATCCTATACCCTAAACACAAAAACCTAACAAAAAACAAAACCCTAACCCTAAAGCATAAACCCGAATCCCTAAGCCCAACATATCATTTCCAAATATTAAATACTAAACCATAGATTTTAAACCTCGAATGTTAAACCCTGAAACATAAAACCTAAAAGGACCTACACCATTACCGTAATAATAACCCTAATCCTAACTCTAAACCCTAAACCCTAAACGCAAAGTCCAAAAAAACACTAATTCCAAAATACAAAAATTCAAATATTAAACACTAAACCATAAATTTTAAGCCTCAAAACCTAAACCACAAATCCTAAAACCTAAAAAAATCTAAACCCTAACCCTAACCCTAACCCTTAAACAGTTAACCTGAAACCCCAAGCCAAAAATACAAAAACCCAAACATTAAACACTAAATCATTAATTTTAGACAAAAAAATCCTAAACCCAAAAACCTAAAAAAACCTAAACCACAACCCTAACCCTATCCCTAACACGAACCCTAACCATAAACGTATCCTTAACCCTAAACCCAAAGCCCAAAATAACAAAGCCCTAACATTAAACACTAATCCATAGATATTACAACTCAAATCCTTAACCCCAAACCCTAATACCTAAAAAACAACCTAAACCTTAACCCTAACCCTAATATTAACTCAAACCCTAACCATACCATAAACCCTAAAACCCAAGCCCAAAATACCCAACCCAAACATTAAACACTAAACCATTGATATTTAACCTCAAATCCTAAACCCTAAACCTGAAAAACTAAAAATAACCAAAACCCTAACCATAATCTTAACCCTAACCTTAACCCTAAACCTAAACCTAAACCATAAACTTAAAATTCTAAGCCCAAAATACTAAAATCCAAACAATAATTACTAAACCACAGATTTTAAACCTCAAATGCTAAACCCTGAACCTTAAAACTGAAAAAAACCTACACCCTAACCCTAATCCTAAACCTAACCCTAACGTTAACCCTAATTCTAACCCTTCTACCATTAACCCAAAATATAAGCCTATTATACCAAAACCCAAACATTAAACACTAAATCTTAGATTTTAAACCAAAAATCGTAAACCCTAAAACCTAAAACCTAAAGACCCTAAACCATAACCCTAACCCTATCCCTAACATGAACCCTAACCCTAAACCTATCCTTAACCCTAACCGTAAACCCTAAACCCTAAAACCAAAGCCCAAAATACAAAAATCCTAACATTAAACACTATACCATAGATATTACAATTGAAATTCTTAACCCCAAACACTAAAACCTAAAAAACAATCTAAACCCTGACCCTAACCATAACATTAACACTAAACCTAACCCTACCATAAACCCTAAATCCCAATCTTAAAATACAAAAACCCAAACATTAAACACTAAACCATTGATATTAAACCTCAAATCGTAAACTCTAAACCGAAAAACCTAAAAAAAAACTAACCCTAAACCTAACCCTAAACGATAAACCTGAAACCCTAAACCCAAAATACCAAAACCCAAACATTAAATACTAAACCATAGATTTTAAACCTTAAATGTTAAACCCTGAACCATAAAACCTAAAAACAACCTATACCCTAACCGTAACCCTAAACCCTAAGTCCAAAAAAAAGTCCAAATAAAAAAATAATCCCCAAGTCCAACATACAAATACCCAAACATTAAACAGTAAACAATATATTTTAAACCTCAAATCCTAAACCACAAACCCTAAAACCTAAAAAAAACTAAACCCTAACCCTAATGCTAACAAAAACCCTAACCCTAACCCTAACCCTAACCCAAAACCGTTACCCAAAACCCCAAGACCAAAATACAAACATTAAACACTAAACCATATATTTTAAATCAAAAAATCTAAACCCCAAAACCTAAAACCTACAAAAACCTAAAACCTAACCCTAACCCTAACCCTATCCCTAAAATGAACCCTAACTCTTAACCCTAAATCCTAAACCCAAAGCCCACAATACTAAAACCCTATCATTAAACTCTAAACCATAGATATTAAAACTCAAATACTTAACACCAAACCCTAAAACCTAAAAAACAACCTAAACCCTAACCATAACAATAACATTAACGTTATCCCTAACCTTACCATAAACCCTAAACCAAGGCCCAAAATACAAAACCCCAAACATTAAACACTAAACCATTGATTTGAACCTCAAATCCTATACCCTAAACCCAAAAACCTAAAAAAACCAAAACCCTACCCCTAAAGCATAAACCCAAAACCCTATGTCCAAAATACCATTTCCAAATATTTAATACTAAACCATAGATTTTATACCTCAAATGCTAAACCCGGAAACATAAAACCTAAAAGAACCTACACCCATACCCTGATCCTAACCCTAATCCTAACTCTAAACCCTAAACCCTAAACCCTAAGTCCAAAAAAAAAGTCTAAAAAAACACTAATTCCATAATACGAAAATTCAAATATTAAACACTAAACCATAGATTTTAAACCTCAAAACCTAAACCACAAATACTAAAACCTAAAAAAACATAAACTCTAACCCTAATACTAACCCTTACACTGTTAACCCCAAACCCCAAGCCAAACATACCAAAACCCAACATTAAACACTAGACCATTAATTTTAGACAAAAATTCCTAAACACCAAAACATAAAAATAAAAATAAATCATAACCCTAACCCTATCCCTAACACGAACCCAAACCATAAACCTATCCTTAACCCTAACCGTAAACCCTAAGCCCTAAACCCAAAGGTCAAAATAACAAAGCCCTAACATTAAACACTAATCCATTGATATTACTACTCAAATCCTTAACCCCAAACCCTAAAACCTAAAAAACAACCTAAACCCTAACCCTAACCCTAATATTAACTCAAACCCTAACCATACCATAAACCCTAAACCCTAGCCCAAAATACCCAACCCAAACATTAAACACTAAACCATTGATATTTAACCTCAAATCCTAAACCCTAAACGAAAAACAAAAACTAACTGTAATTCTAACCCTATCCTTAACCCTAACCCTAACCCTAAACCATAAACTTGAAATCCTAAGCCCAAAATACTAAAACCCAAACATTAATTACTAAACCACAGATTTTAAACCTCAAATGCTAAACCCTGAACTATAAAACTGAAAAAAAAGCCACACCCTAATCCTAACCCTAACCCTAACCCTAACCTTAACCCTAATCCTAACCCTTCAACCATTAACCCGAAACTCAAGTCCAATATGCAAAAACCCATAAATTAAACACTAAATAATAGATTTTAAACCAAAAATCCTAAACCGTAAAACCTAAAACCTAAAGACCCTAAACCATAACCCTAACCCTATCCCTATAACAAATCCTAACCCTAACCCTATCCTTAACCCTAACCGTAAACCCTAAACCATACACCCAAAGCCCAAAATACAAAAATCCTAACATTAAACACTATACCATATATATTACAACTCAAATTATTAACCCCAAACCCTAAAACCTAAAAAACAATCTAAACCCTAACCCTAACCATAACATTAACACTAAACCTAACCCTACCAAAAATCCTAAATTCCAATCACAAAATACAAAAACCCAAACATTTAACAGTAAACCATTGATATTAAACCTAAAAACATAAACCCTAAACCGAAAAACCTAACCTTAACCTTAACCCTAAACCTAACCCTTAACGATAAACCCTAAACCCTAAACCCAAAATACCAAAACCCAAATATTAAATACTAAACCATAAATTTTAAACCTCAAATGCTAAACCCTGAACCATAAAACCTAAAAAACAATCTACACCCTAACCCTAACCCTAAACCCTAAGTTCAAAAAAAAAGTCCAAATAAAAAAATAATCCCCAAGTCCAAAATACAAATACCCAAACATTAAACACTAAACCCTAGATTTTAAACCTCAAATCCTAAACCACAAACCCTAAAACCTAAAAAAAACTAAACCCTAACCCTAACGCTAACCAAACCCCTAACCCTAACCCTAACCCTAACCCAAAACCGTTACCCAAAACCCCAAGCCCAAAATCCCAAAACCAACATTCAACACTAAACCATATATTTAAAACAAAAAAAAACTAAACCCCAAAAGCTAAAACCTAAAAAAAACCTAAAACCTAATCCTAACCCTATGCCTAAAATGAACCCTAACCCAAATTCCAAAGCCCAAAATACCAAAAACCTTACATTAAACACTAAACCATAGATATTACAACTCAAATCTTAACCCCAAACCCTAAAATCTAAAAAACAACCTAAACCCTAACCCTAACTCTAACATTAACGCTAACCCTAACCTTACATTAAACCCTAAACCCCAAGCCCAAAATACAAAAACCCAAACATTAAACACTAAGTAATTGATTTAAACCTCAAATCCTATACCCTAAACCCAAAAACCTAAAAACAAAACAAAACCCCTAACCCTAAACCGTAAACTCGAAACCTTAAGCCCAAAATACCATTTCCAAATATTAAATACTAAACCATAGATTTTAAAACTCAAATGCTAAACCCTGAAACATAAAACCTAAAAAAAACTACACCCTTGAGCTGATCCTAACCCTAATACTAACTCTAAATTCTAAACCCTAAAACCTAAGTCCGAAAAAAAAGTCAAAAAAAACACACTAATTCCAAATACAAAAATTCAAATATGAAACACTAAATTATAGATTTTAAACCTCAAAACCTAAACCACAAATCCTAATACCTAAAAAAAACTAAACCCTAACCCTAACCCTAACCCTTAAACATGTAACAACCCGAAAATGACTATGCTAAGTAATGCCTAAACGTACCTAGAATGCCTAGATTAGACCGGGTTCACACGGCTTGATGCGCGTGGAACCAGACATCAGAACCTATGCACCAGCCAAGCCAACTAACTTGGTGAGTTAGTTGAGCTTGGCCAGGTTGGGTCCAGACATGTAGGGAACCGAATATTAAAATTCACCCGGATGAGTTTTTACCAGATTTTAAAGGTGTAATCTTAGTTTTGGAGGGTCTAGGGTTAAAATGATATTTTCCAGGCTAGGGTTAGTATTGTAATTACCCTAAGTATTTAATTAATTAATTAATTAATTAATAAAAATAGTGGACAATTCGGGTAGGGTTGACCCGAATTGACCCATTTTCGCGAGATGAGCTCCACCCGGGTTCGATCCTTGGTGGAAGCAATATCAAGTTGAATTAATTGGTATTTAATTTGCTGATTTAAGTAAGGGAAAATCAGATTTTTTAATTTAAAAGAGTCCTAGTTTGACTAAGTCTTCAACTAAAACTCCTACTCCTAAACTTACTCTCACATCTCTTCACTCTCTTTCTCACGCCTATACACTCTCTTTCTCACGCTCATCATCAGTAAACAGAACAAAAAAAATAGTTCATCACTCTTGAAGAACTTGTACGCTAAAACTCAAAAGAAAAGCTAAAGTAAAAATGAAAAGCGAAAACATTTTTCAAACGGTTTGCGCGTGAGGTTTCGTTGGAGAAGAATTGTTCTCGTGGGAGTTGGCAGCAATTGAGATCATGTTTGAAAGGTGTTAAACGATGAAAAAGGTATGGGTTTTCTTCCACTTTGTCCCTTTCCCAAGAGACCCCTAAGATTCAGTCGAATTCTAATCCAAAAACTAGAAATGTTCCCCTTTGCATATCCCTGTCACTAGCTCCCATCGATTGTTGTAGGTTGGGTATGTTTGCTGGTAGAATTTAGGAATGTAACATGATTTCGTGATGATTTTGTTCATGTATCTATGTTCAGAATTATGTGATGATAAACGTGTGCAATGTGTGTGTGTAGCCATGTCTCTTGGTCTCGAATTGGAGCATGAAAATGGTACAAATTGGAGTGTGAAAATGGTATGTTAAATCCTTGTGTTTTTGTATGAAATTACTTGGAAAAATGCATGTAATAATGTACGAAATGTCCAGCGAATTTTCATAAAAATCTAACGTACAAAGAATTGAGAAAAATGGACTGGAAACGATGACCAAATTTCCAGAAATCTGGAAATTTGGTCTCGGCTAAGCATGGCTGAAAATTTTTTTTTTTTAATTTTTTTTTTTTGGTGTGAGGTCATTAGGGATTGAACCCAAGACCTCACCATATGCAAGCTACTGAAAATTTTATAATAAAAATGAGGTTAGGGGGAACCGAACTTGGGTCTTAGCCGAGTAAGAGAACTTAGAAAATAAATTAAAATAAATGAGGCACATGGGATTCGAACCCGTGTGTCCTTGGCCTAAATTTAGATCAGTCCATGCAAGAGATAAAATGAGGTTGTGGGGGATCGATCCCGCACCCTCTTGGTCTCAAACGAAAAAGGAGAGAAAAGAAAGAAAAAAAAGGGAAGTGTAGGTGTTGGGCATCGACCTCGGGTCCCCAAATTCAAAAATTTTAAATCAAAAATAATACAAGACTAAGTTTTTCTCAAGGGATTTGAAATCGTGTTCCCTTGCCCAACTCCGTATTGATACATAAGTCTTACGTGAATAAATATTTAATGAATGCTGCCCATAGGGATCGAACTCGAGACCTTGGCATACTTACAAGATGCTTAAGTCTTGTACCACATAATCTTGGGTATGTATGAGTCACTTAGACGAATTATCAATGAAGCCTCATGGATTCTACGTATAGGTTCATAAGTACAGCGTACTTTTAAAAATAAGTGAACCTAAGATATATGTGACGAAATGATGTGACCCCAGGAGGCTTAAGTAAGAGTGTGAAACCCACTAAAAGGCCAAGTGCATTGGCATATGACGAAATGAACAATCACGTAAAGGGGTGAGTAATTATGAATAGCTAATATGTTAAAGTTAATGAATGTGGTGACAACATGATAAGAGGTTAATATGAAAGACGAGATCAATCTCAAATGAGCCTAAGTAAATGTTACCAAAAACCGTACTAACCTATGTGAGTGTAAGATTAATAAAGAGACTAGTCTCTAAGAACACTCTAATGATAGTATTGAGATTAATGTACACTTAATACTGAAGATGAGATGAGAAATCATCTAATGAGCAATGATGCCCTCATGTTAGAAGCCAACTTCTATGATGTGTGAGATGAATGTAATGGAACTTTATATGGAGCACCGGTAGGCTAGCTATGAGCCGCGATTCCTTTTTTCGGGAAAGTAGTGGTTCGTGTAAATCTCATGAGATGAGACTGTCCGTTTAGGCGGGTATGGGTCTCCTTATATCTCCTAGTCTTTGAACCTATGCAGACAACATAGGGTTCTAGCAGGGTTCAATTTCCTATATACGCTAGCATGTTTTGGTTTCACTTTTGTCATAACCGGGTTTACCCCTAGACGTAACCGACGTCGTCGTCCTCTTTGAGGACTAAGACAAGCCTCTTAGTCTTACATCATTGCATTCATCGATTAAAAATACGAAAGAATTTAAAACTTTTCACCTACATCTAATCGGAGGTACATAGACCTCTACATACACATAATCATAATAATATCAAGTATACATAGACTCGTTCGTGTAAGAAGATTACATAGTCTTCAACTTTTATTTCACACACTTATATAATAAGGAAATAGATTTATAAATCCGTCTCATCTCATAAACCATCTAAACAAGAACAATAACATTGGGCATAGCCCTACATCAATAAAAGTAAGCCACATATAGGCTTTATACAACTTTGTCTCAAATAGGAAATAGAGTCAATACAAAAGTTGTAGTAACTAAGTAAATTTGTAAAGAGAATATTGGCATCGTCCTCGCGAAAATGAGAACCTACCACTTGGATGATAGAATATCCAAGTCTTCCTTCTAATAACCTCAAAGCAACCTCAACGACCAGAACCTAAAATATTTGGGAAAAGGGAAGAAAATGGGGTTAGTACGCCACATGTACTAAGTATGAGACCATATGCACAAACATCAACAAAGCATGTTAAAAAGGGACATTTAAGAAATCATGTTATTTAGACCATTCCCTTGAATATACTAAACAAGTTAATTATATCATATGCATGTCATCATACTTAAACCATAATCTCATATAACCCTATCATCAACTAATAACATCACAAACATGAATAAGAGTAAATTACATAAATATCAAAGCAAACCAACCAACTATAATCCTTAAGAAGCCGCAAGTGCAATGACCAAGCAAAGCCCCATAACCCCACTTAATCAAGTAACCCACCAAGGATCCTAATTAGCAATTCACTTCACATAGCATAATCTTCCATCTCATATATTATTCTTTCTTTAACATTGTTAACCAATATCATATTCATAAGACCCTAAAACATAACCCTAACCCTATCCCTAACACGAACCCTAACCCTAACCCTACCCTTAACCCTAACCGTAAACCCTAAACCCTATACCCAAAGCCCAAAATACAAAAATCCTAATATTAAACACTATACCATAGATATTACAACTCAAATCCTTAACCCCAAACCCTAAAACGTAAAAAACAATCTAAACCCAAACCCTAACCATAACATTAACATTAAACCTAACCCTACCATAAACCCTAAACCCCAATCCCAAAATACCAAAACCCAAACATTAAACACTAAACCATTGATAATAAACCTTAAATTCTAAACCCTAAACAGAAAAACCTAAAAAAAAAACTAACCCTAACCTTAACCCTAAACATAACCCTAAAGCATAAACCCGAAACCCTAAGCCCAAAATACAAAAACTCAAACATAAATACTAAACCATAGATTTTAAAACTCAAATGATAAACCCTGAACCATAAAACCTAATAAACAACCTACACCCTAACCCTAATCCTAACCCTAACTCTAACCCTAAACCCTAAGTCCAAAAAAAAAGTCCAAAAAAAATAATAATCCCCAAGTCCAAAATACAAATACCCAAACATTAAACAATAAACCATAGGTTTTAAACCTCAAAACCTAAACCACAAACCCTAAAAAATAAAAATAAAAAAAAACTAACCTTAACGCTAACCAAAACCCTAACCCAAAACCGTTAACCCAAAACCCCAACCCTAAAATACCAAAACCCAAACACTAAACAGTAAATCATATATTTCAAACCAAAAAACCTGAACCTAAAAGCGAAAACCAAAAAAAAACCTAAAAACTAACACTAACCCTATCCCTAAAATGAACCCTAACCCTAAACCCTAGACCCTAAACCCAAAGGCCACAATGCTAAAACCCTATCATTAAACACTAAACCATACCAATTACAACTCAAATCCTTAACCCCAAACCTTAAAACCTAAAAAACAACCGAAACCCTAACCCTAACTCTAACCCTACCATAAACCCTAAACCCCAAGCCCAAAAGACCAAAACCCAAACATTAAACACTAAACCATTGATTTAAACCTCAAATCCTATACCCTAAACCCAAAAACCTAACAAAAACCAAAACCCTAACAATAAAGCATAAACCTGAAACCCTAAGCCCAACATATCATTTCCAAATATTAAATACTAAACCATAGATTTTAAACCTCGAATGCTAAACCCTGAAACATAAAACCTAAAAAGACCTACACCATTACCGTAATAATAACCCTAATCCTAACTCTAAACCCTAAACCTAAACGCAAAGTCCAAAAAAAAAGTCCAAAAAAACACTAATTCCAAAATACAAAAATTCAAATATTAAACACTAAACCATAAATTTTAAGCCTCAAAACCTAAACCACAAATCCTAAAACGTAAAAAACCCTAAACCCTAACCCTAACCCTAACCCTTAAACAGTTAACCTGAAACCCCAAGCCAAAAATACAAAAACCCAAACATTAAACACTAAACTATTAGTTTAAGACAAAAAAATACTAAACCCCAAAACTTAAAAAAACCTAAACCACAACCCTAACCCTATCCCTAACACGAACCCTAACCATAAACGTATCCTTAACCCTAACCCTAAACCCTAAACCCTAAACCCAAAGCCCAAAATAACAAAGCCCTAACATTAAACACTAATTCATAGATATTACAACTCAAATCCTTAACCCCAAACCCTAATACCTAAAAAACAAC
The DNA here is from genome assembly GCA_016801875.1 of Solanum sitiens. Classification (NCBI taxonomy): domain Eukaryota; kingdom Viridiplantae; phylum Streptophyta; class Magnoliopsida; order Solanales; family Solanaceae; genus Solanum; species Solanum sitiens. The sequence goes on along the minus strand of JABWTJ010000651.1, from coordinate 1,040,322 downwards.
CTAAACCTTAACCCTAACCCTAATATTAACTCTAACCCTAACAATACCATAAACCCTAAACCCCAAGCCCAAAATACCCAACCCAAACATTAAACACTAAACCATTGATATTTAACCTCAAATCCTAAACCTTAAACCAGAAAAACTAAAAATAACCAAAACCCTAACCGTAATCCTAACCCTAACCTTAATCGTAACCCCAACCCTAAACCATAAACTTGAAATCCTAAGCCCAAAATACTAAAATCCAAACAATAATTACTAAACCACAGATTTTAAACCTCAAATGCTAAACCCTGAACCTTAAAACTGAAAAATACCAACACCCTAACCCTAATCCTAACCGTAACCCTAACATTAACCCTAATTCTAACCCTTCAACCATTAACCCAAAACTTAAGACAAATATACCAAAACCCAAACATTAAACACTAAATCGTAGATTTTAAACCAAAAATCCTAAACCCTAAAACCTAAAACCTAAACACACTAAACCATAACCCTAACCCTATCCCTAACACAAACCCTAACCCTAACCTTATCACTAACCCTAACTATAAACCCTAAACCCTAAATCCAAAGCATTAAATACAAAAATCCTAACATTAAACACTATACCATAGATATTACAACTCAAATCCTTAACCCCAAACCCTAAAACCTATAAAGCAATCCAAACCCTAACCCTAACCATAACATTAACACTGAACCTAACCCTACCATAAACCCTAAATCCCAATCCCAAAAATCCAAAACCCAAACATTAAACACTAAACCATTGATATTAAACCACAAATCCTAAACCCTTAACCGAAAAACCTTAAAAAAAAACTAACCCTAACCTTAACCCTAAACCTAACCCTAAATGATAAACCCAAAACCCTAAACCCAAAATACAAAAACCCAAGCATTAAATACTAAACCACAGATTTTAAATCTCAAATGCTAAACCCTGAACCATAAAACCTAAAAAGAACCTACACCCTAACCCTAAACCTAAACCCTAAGTCCAAAAAAAAAGTCCAAAAAAAAAATCCCCAAGTCCAAAATAAAAATACCCAAATATTAAACACTAAACCATAAATTTTAAACCTCAAATCCTAAACCACAAAATATAAAACATAAAAAAAACTAAACCTTAACCCTAACGCTAACCAAAACCCTAACCCTAACCCAAAAAAGTTACCCAAAACCCCAAGCCCAAAATACCAAAACCAAAACATATTTTAAACCAAAAAATCTAAACCCCAAAAGATAAAACCTAAAAAAAACTAAAACCTAAACCTAACCCTAACCCTATCCCTAAAATGAACCCTAACCCTAAACTTTAAACCCTAAACCCAATGCCCACAATGCTAACACCCTATCATTAAACACTAAACCATGGATATTACAACTCAAATCCTTAACCCCAAACCCTAAAACTTAAAAAACAACCGAAACCCTAACACAATCCATAAAATTAATGCTAACCCTAACCCTACCATAAACCTTAAACTCCAAGCCCAAAATACCAAAACCCAAACATTAAACACTAAAACATTGATTTAAACCTCAAATCCTATACCCTAAACCCAAAAACCTAAAAAAAAACTAACCCTAACCCTAAACCATAAACCAGAAACCCTAAGCCCAACATATCGACCAAAAATACACAAAAACTTTTCTCTCTCTAACTCACGCTCTCCCATCTGTCTACAACGGCTAAGGAAAATACATACACATGCGGAGCTGCGCCACCGATGGCCGGTCAAACTCCGCCGGACCAAAGCCATCTGGAACGCCTTGCAAAGGGCACCAAATCCCAGATTAATATGCGCCAAGAACAACCTCCGAACTCTTTGAAATTGCAGCTCAAAGATGCGATGAACACTGCGATAGAAATGGAGTTTGATAGAGAACGTGAAGGTATTTCCCAAAGATTTTCTGGGGGGGAATGGAGAAGAAATGATGATGGCAATGAATAGTTCACATCAAGACCCATCATATATCCAAAAATTAGCTAATTCTACCATCGGAATCAGTCAAAATCGAGAGGCAGCGCTTGAAGAAGCTGTGAGTACGTCAATTGAATCGGGCACTCAAATGCGATTGCCCTTAAACCAACGTCGGAAGGATTCGATCAATGGGGTTGACTCCCCCAGTGATGGCGCCCATCCTACTGGATTTTCAGGCAAAAAGGATGACGGAATCGCTGGCGAGGAGAACTCTAGCAAAAATAGAACTCAAAACGTCGGAATCCATGGAAGCTTGTCCAAAATCACTGTATCTCAGGCTAAAGACACTCATTCAACAGTGCCATATGATTAGCTCAAAGGAGGAACCAACATCAACAACACTCCTACAGTGATGATACAGTCACACCTATGAAGGAAAAACAAGACAATAATGAAGAACACCCTGTTTCAGATCGTAACAAGGAAAAAGGCATTCCCCTAAACGATTCATAACCAAACGAGGCAAAAACAATAGAGGAAGGGAGCAATTTCCAAACAGGGGAGAAGTCGATGGCACAACAGGCTACTAACATGAATATTAGGAGGCCACACACAACAGCTTCATCAAATGATACACAAACTTCAAGCTTTTCCTTTGGTATTGCAGGTAGCTCATCACATCTAACTCCTAAACAAAGGTAAGGAACCTGGCAATGGACAGCTACAACACCAACAACAGTCAAGTCAGCAAGTTGAGGAAGCAGGTATCGAAATGCAAAATGGGAGGATTGGACCACACAATGTCAAAGGAGACAAGCAGGCTACTGAACAGGTTCAAGGAGGAGAAGGAAGGCAAAAGGAACAACCTAAGATCAATTACATTCAGGCTGGAGCTAATCCATCAAATCCAACCAACATATAACACAAGAACTACCAAAGCAATTTCCCCAAGATATCCAACAACTTCACAAGGTATGAGCCTAATTCTCAGACTGACAAAATTACTAAACAAGGCAATAAGGATGATCAAGGCACTGCTAGAAATAATCAGCTGCAAGGTCAAAATGTTAGCAATAATTCTAAGTTGGATAAAACCTCTGAGCCGGCTCCTTATACCATTGTGCAATCCTTTGCTGCTAGATTAAGACATAATCAAGCTAAGAATGAAATCCCTATAGTTTTGAATGATCCTATACATACTACTAGGTAGGGATTTCCGTCTGTTCTTCTTGATGAGGATGATTATTATGTGAAGTTAGCTGAGGTGTGTAAGTATACACTGGTGGGCAAATTCACTAATACTATGCCTAAAATGGAGTTAGTTAGTAAAAGCTTCATCCTCCAAACTTAACTCAGAGGGAGTGTGAAGATCACACACTTCAATGCTAGGCATGTTTATATCGACCTTGACAATGAATTTGATTACCAAACTGTTTGGACTAAGCTTAGAATGAACATTGAAGGCCAAGTGATGAGGATACAGACATGAACTCCTGATTTCACCCCTGGAGAGGAGACTCCCATTGGTCCTATATGGGTGGCTATCCCTGGTTTGCCTTGGAATTGCTATAATAAGGTGTTGCTGACCACTATCTTGGAGTCTATTGGAAAGGTGTTATTCCTTGACTTACCAACCTCCCAAAGGACTAGAGGCAGCACCACAAGAGTTAAAGTCCAGGTAGATCTGACCAAAGCTAGGCCTGCTCATGTCTGGCTGGGATTTAAGAACTCAGACCCCAACAAAGGAAGATGGTTAAAGGTAGAATATGAGGGGATTCCAAACTACTGCTTATACTGTAAACATCAAGGCCGTATGGATGAATATTGTACAATCAAGAGAAGGGATGAGGAGCTCAAGAAAAGGAAAGTACTGGAAGCTGAGAAAAAAAATAAAGAACATGGAGGACACAAGGACTCACAAGAACAGGAGAAAAGTAACAATGAGGCTGCAACTAAAACACAGAATCAGCAGAACAACAATCAAAGGGGTGAACTCTGAAAAGTAGACAACCAAACTCAACCAAGGAATCAAATTACAGGCCATCAACAAGGAACAAATATCTCCAATCAAAAGGAACAGGATCAGCAAGCAGAAGTACAGGAAGAACAGTGGCAGACACACAAAAAGAGATAACAAACAAATCAGGAACAAGTCATCTCCAAAGCTGTTTGGAGACCAGTCTCACCTCCAAGGCAAAAAAGCAATGGCAACCACCAACAAGACAAGGAATCAGCAGGTATAGCTAACCTTCAAACTCAAAACATCTTTTCTAACCTTTAAATGCAGGAACAGCAGTAGATAAATCAAACAGGGGAAAAGGATACTAGGAAATCAGTAGATCAGGATGGCCAAACAAATAATAAGACTGCTAAGGGCACAAATTCAAAGAACAACCTCAACACCTACAATGAACCAAGCATACAAGCTGATACAACCAACAAATATAAAAGCATAGGTATTGACTCAATGCTCCCAAGTCCCAAGTCCCCCAACTATATTAATGTTGATGGTTTTGCTGAAGAAGTTATTGGAGGTATGGATGGGGGGTGTCAGGAGAAAGACTCTAACCTGCAGGATAGGGTTACCAAAGGGGGGTGTTTGCCTCATGTTTTGCATGAGGGGTCGGTTGACCATAGGCCAGACCTTAGAGCCTCTGATAATTCTAGGAACAGACATCAACAGGGGGAAAAACCATAGAGCAATCAACATGTTCAGAGCAGAGATAACAGGGAACAAGAGGATGAAAACAATATGGAAAAACAACCTGAAAAAGAGCAAAATAATGATAAAGGGAAACAGGTTGCTACTAGTACTCCAGAAAGCACTCCCAAGAGCAAAAACAAGCCTAGCAAACAGAAAAGGGATGCTGCTAAGAGGAGATAGAGTAAGCTACAAATCAATGAAAGAGATCATGATCAGGAACAAACAGAGGAGACAGGTAATATGGTCAAGGATAATCAAGGGCTGGATATCCCCCTAATACAGACTCATCATAAGATCACCCCAACAGTTGAGCCACCTGATAAGAGACAACAAGGTTGCCAAGTCAATACAATACCACTTTTTGATGAATATGCAGTTGAAAATTCTGAGGATGAACTGCAAAGGGACAATCACTCTCTAGAGGATCAGGTTGATGAGGAGGAGAATAGTGAGGCTCCCTTTAATGCCTTTAGTCCTCATAATGATCAGACTCTTGAGGAGGAGACTCAACAGGTTACTTAGAGTAAAGGATTATCTCCAAGGGGGTTCCAATATGGCAAAGTTCACTTCAAGAACCAAGATGTCAATACTGTCACTGCTGGCAAACCTAACACCAGGCTCTTTGCCTCTAGACATTCCCAATGATTAGTACAATCATATGGAATGTGAGAGGGATCAACACTCAGGGAGTGTTGGAGAGACTCAAAATGCTAAGTAAAATGTATCATTTATCTGTTATCAATATCTTGGAACCCTTCTCTAACAGTATTCATGTTCAAAGCTTTAAGACTCAGTTAAATATGGAAAATGCTACTAGTAATTGTAATGGTAAAATTTAGTTTTTTTGGAGCAGTGATATTGACTGTAATATTCTTGATGAAGATGAACAGCAAATCACTTGTGACATGAAACACAATGAATTACAATACCAATTTACTAGTACTTTTGTTTATGCTAAATGCAAAGAACACCTTAGGAGACCCCTGTGGGATAAAATGCTTCAACAAGCTACAGTGGTTGACAATCCTTGGTGCACTGTGGGTGATTTCAATGTCATTACTTCCGTGGAGGAAAAACTGGGAGGGGTACCATACAACATGAGGAAAAGCATGGATTTCATTGCTGTCATTGAAGCCTGTGGCCTCTTGGACATTGATTTTAGTGGCCATAAGTTCACTTGGTCTAACAAGAGGGGTATTAACCATAGAATCTAGAAAAGACTTGACAGGACTATGGTAAATGATTCTTGGTTGGAAAAAATGCCTCAAACTACTATAACTCATCTGCCATCAACAGGTTCAGACCACTGTCCTCTTCTCATGGAAATGATTTCCCTTGAGGCTAATCACATCAAATACTTCAGATTTCTCAATTGTTCGGTTGACAATCCTCAATTCATGGAAACTGTAAAAACCTGTTTGGACAAGGAAGTTACAGGCAATGGTATGTGGAGGTTTCACCAAAAAATGAAAAGATTGTCAAACACACTTAGTGTTTGGTCAAAAATTGAGTTTGGTGATATTTTCCAAAAAGTGAGGATGTATGAGGAAAAAGTGCAAATAGCTGAAGAAGATTACATCCTGGACCAAAGTGACTCTCACAGGAGTGCTCTTCATGAAATTAATGCCCAATATATCAAATTTCTCAAATTGGAGGACAATATCTTGAAACAAAAAACACAGATGCAATGGTTTAAGGAGGGTGACACCAACTCCAAATATTTCCACTCTGTCATAAGGGGAAGGAGAAGGAAGCTATTTATTCATAAAATTGTCAATGAAAATGGAGATTGGATACAAGGTGAGAACAACATTGCTCAGGCAGCTTGTGAGCATTTTAAGACTATCTTCACGAGGAAAAACTTATTAATGAACATACCTTGGAGTGCATTCCAAAAATAATTAGTCAAGAACAGAATACTCACCTCACCAATAAACCTGATATGGATGAACTTAAGGAAGTGGAGTTCTCTATGAATGCTAATTCTGCAGCTGGTCCTGATGGTATGAATGGGTACTTCTTTCAGAAGTGCTGGCACATTATAAAGAAGGATTTAATGGGAGTGGTTCAGGCTTTCTTCAGTGGTCAAATGATTCCTAAGTACTTCTCCCATTCCTGTATTGTGCTGCTCCCTAAAGTGAACAATCCAAACAAGTTAACTGAGTTTAGACCTATTAGTCTAAGTAACTTCACTAGTAAGATTATATCTAAACTAGTGAGTAACAGACTAAGTCCTATCCTCCCTTCTTTGATTTCTCCCAATCAATCAGGATTTGTGAAAGGGAGAAGTATTTCTGAAAATATCATGCTGGCTCAAGAAATTATCCACCAAATCAAGAAAACCAACATTGGCAGCAATGTCATCATTAAACTTGACATGGCAAAATCTTATGACAGGGTCTCATGGGGCTACATTTGTTTGGTTCTAAGGAAAATGGGGTTTGATGAGGTGTTCATTGATATGGTGTGGAGAATCATGGCTAACAATTGGTACTCAATCATTATCAATGGTAAGAGGTATGGTTTCTTTCATTCAATTAGAGGTCTCAAGCAAGGTGACCCCCTTTCTCCTGCACTTTTTATTTTAGGAGCTGAGGTTCTTTCAAGATCTCTCAACAGGTTACACAATCATCCAGAATACCATGGTTTTTTCATGGAAATAAGGGTGCCCCAAGTAAACCACTTGAGCTTTGCTGATGATATAATTCTGTTCACCTCTGGAAGAGGCCAAACTTTAAAGCTTTTAATGGCTACTTTAAGGGAGTATGAAGATACTTCTGGGCAACTTATCAATGGAGACAAAAGCCACTTTATGCTACACTCTAATGCTTTCAATAGCACTAGAGATAGAATTAAAAGGCTGACAGGTTTCAAACAAACACAGGGGCCTATTACTTACCTAGGCTGCCCCTTATTTGTTGGCAGGCCTAGGAACACCTATTTTTCTGATATTGTTAACAAGGTTGTCTGCAGGATTACAGGTTGGCAAACCAAACAATTAAACTATGGAGGCAAGGCTGTTCTCACAAAGCATGTTCTACAGGCCCTTCCCATTCATCTACTATCTGCAGTAACACCCCCTGTAACAGTACTCAGACAAATACAAGGGCTTATAGCTAATTTTTTCTGGGGATGGAAGAGTGATAAAAAGAAGTATCATTGGGCTTCATGGAAAAAGCTAAGTTACCCTTATGATGAAGGTGGGGTGGGGATGAGAAACTTACAAGATATATGCAAATCATTTCAATTCAAGCAATGGTGGATATTCAGAACAAAACAAACACTTTGGGGAGATTTCTTGAAAGCAAAGTATTGCCAAAGATCAAACCCTGTGTGTAAGAAAGGAGACACTGGAGATTCATTAACTTGGAAACATATGTTAATGACCAGACAACAAGTTGAACTTCACATTCATTGGAAGCTACAAGCTGGAAACTGCTCATTTTGGTGGGATAATTGGCTTGGCACTAGACCCTTAGCTCAGGAGACCACCAATAGCAACAGGTTTAACAATGCTACTGTGGCTGAATTTTGGGAGGATGGGAAGTGGAGCTGGAGAAGACTGATTGAGCAGGCACCTGCCAGTCAAATCTCCAACATCCTGGCCATTGACATCTCTCCTCAACATCATATTCCTGACCAAGCTGTATGGAAGCTCAATCATCATGGCAGATTTAGTTGTTCATCAGTATGGGAGGAAATCAGAAACAAAAGAGCCAATAATCACCTCAATTCTCTTCTATGGAATAAAAGCATTCCCTTTAAATCATCCTTTCTTTTATGGAGAACCCTAAGGGGTAAACTCCCTATTAATGATAGATTGACTAACTTTGGCATTGAGCCTTCACAATGTTTTTGCTGTGTTGATAGAGCAGGTCTGGACAACATAGAACACACATTCAATGTTGGTCAATTTTCAGCCAAGGTTTGGAATTTTTTTGCAGGCAGTGCAGGACTGCAGACTGACCACTCATCACTGCAGACTCTGGTCAAGCAATGGTGGGCAATCAAGCCAAAGAATGCAGCCCACCAATTATTGCTACAAGCTACACCAATCTTCATTTGTTGGAACTTGTGGAAGAATAGGTGTGTATGCAAATATGGAGGTAAAAGAACTAACATCAGCCAGGTAAAGTATTCAGTCTACAAAGACAATTTCTCTATGCTAAATAGTGCTTTTCCACATAATAATTGGCCTGCAAAGTGGAATGATTTAATCCAAATGAGTGAAAAGTGTTCTCATGGCATCAAAGTAAACATGGTGACATGGACCAAACCACAGGATTTATGGGTCAATCTAAATACAGATGGAAGTGCTCTTAATAATCCGAGAAAATTAGGGGCTGGAGGTATTCTTAGAGAAACAGATGGCAATTTGTTGATGGCCTTCTCCACTCCTCTTGGAGAAGGAACAAACAACAAGGCTGAAATGGAAGCTGCCATATTTGGTTTAACTTGGGCAATGGAGCTTGGATAAAGGAACATTTTGCTGGAGTTAGACTCTCAATTAGTTGTACACTGGATCCTACAGAAAGCAACCCCACAATGGAGTATTATCACTCAACTTGGAAGGCTGCAACAACTCATCTCTCAAGCTCATAATTTCAGATGCACTCATACATTCAGAGAAGCAAATTGGGTAGCAGATGCATTGTCGAAACATAGTCACAACATAGCCACTCCCCAGATATACTTCAACAGCCAACAATTACCTAAAGAAGCAAAGGCCTACTATCAACTTGACCTTTTGGATATGCCAAGCTTTAGAAGAAAGAAGACAAAGAGAATTTTTGAACCTCCTTGAGTTAATTTTTGCTATTCAACTTAGCTATAATTCAAAATTATAGCTACTTTGAATAGGCAGATATAGGTTTATTTTTGAATATGTATAGGGAGAGTCTCCCTAGTTTATGTTTTCTAGATACTTTGTATTGAGAGGAGTCCTCTCCTTAGGTGCTTAGTATTTTGATTTCATCTTTTGTGTAAGGGGAAGAGTTGACTTCCCCTGGGAAGTTGACTACTAACTATCTTAGGTTGGAGGGAAGGCCTATGCCCCCCTCCTTGTATTTTGTTTTGTTATTAATGTTAAGACCTGGGGGTGTTGCTCAGCCCCTACCCCTCCAAGGGTAATAAAAAAAAAAAAAAAAAAAACAAGCCCAACATATCATTTCCAAATATTAAATACTAAACCATAGATTTTAAACCTTAAATGCTAAACCCTGAAACATAAAACCTAAAAAAACCTACACCCTTACCCTGATCCTAACCCTAATCCTAACTTTAAACCCTAAACCCTAAACCCTAAGTCCAAAAAAAAAGTCCAAAAAAAACCCTAATTCCAAAATATGAAAATTCAAATATTAAGCACTAAACCATAGATTTTAAACCTCAAAACCTAAACCACAAATCCTAAAACCTAAAAAACCCTAAACCCTAACCCTAACCCTAACCCTTAAACAATTAACCCGAAACCCCAAGCCAAAAATAACAAAACCAAAACATTAAGCACTAAACCATTAATTTAAGACAAAAAATCCTAAACCCCAAAACATAAAAAAAAAAACTAAACCATAACCCTAACCCTATCCCTAGCACGAACCCTAACCATAAACCTATCTTTAACCATAACCCTAAACCCTAAACACTAAACCCAAAGCCCAAAATAACAAAGCCCTAACATTAAAAACTAATCCATAGATATTACAACTCAAATCCTTAACCCCAATCCCTAAAACCTAAAAAACAACCTAAACCCTACCCCTAACCCTAATATTAACTAGAACCCTAACCATACCATAAACCGTAAACCCCAAGCCAAAAATACCCAACCCAAACATTAAACACTAAACCATTGATATTTAACCTCAAATCCTAAACCCTAAACCAAAAAACCTAAAAAAAAAAAATCCTAACCGTAATCCTAACCGTAATCCTAACCGTAATCCTAAACCATCAACTTGAAATCCTAAGCCCAAAATACTAAAACCCAAACATTAATTACTAAACCACAGATTTTCAACCTTAAATGCTAACCCTGAACCATAAAAGCAAAAAACAACCTACACCCTAACCCTAATCCTAACCCTAACCCTAACCTTAACCCTAATCCTAACCCTTCAACCATTAACCCGAAACTCAAGCCCAATATACCAAAACCCAAACATTAAACACTAATTCATAGATTTTAAACCAAAAATCCTCAACCCTAAAACCTAAAACCAAAAGACCCTAAAACATAACCCTAACCCTATCCCTAACACGAACCCTAACCCTAACCCTATCCTTAACCCTAACCGTAAACCCTAAACCCTAAACCCAAAGCCCAAAATACAAAAATCCTAACATTAAACACTATACCATAGATATTACAACTCAAATCCTTAACCCCAAACCCTAAAACCTAAAAAACAATCTAAACCCTAACACTAACCATAACATTAACATTAAACCTAACCCTACCATAAACCCTAAACCCCAATCCCAAAAATACCAAAACCCAAATATTAAACACTAAACCATTGATAATAAACCTCAAATTCTAAACCCTAAACAGAAAAACATAAAAAAAAAACTAACCTAACCTTAACCCTAAACATAACCCTAAAGCATAAACCCGAAACCCTAAGCCCAAAATACAAAAACTCAAATATAAATACTAAACCATAGATTTTAAACCTCAATTGATAAACCCTGAACTATAAAACCTAAAAAACAACCTACACCCTAACCCTAATCCTAACCCTAACTCTAACCCTAAACCCTAAGTCCAAAAAAAAGTCCAAAAAAAATAATAATCCCCAACTCCAAAATACAAATACCCAAACATTAAACAATAAACCATAGGTTTTAAATCTCAAAACCTAAACCACAAACCCTAAAAACTAAAAAAAACTAAACCCTAACCTTAACGCTAACCAAAACCCTAACCCAAAACCGTTAACCCAAAACCCCAAGCCCAAAATACCAAAACCCAAACACTAAACACTAAATCATATATTTTAAACCAAAAAACCTGAACCCCAAAAGCTAAAACCTAAAAAAACCTAAAAACTAACACTAACCCTATCCCTAAAATGAACCATAACCCTAAACCCTAAACCCTAAACACAAAGGCCACAATGCTAAAACCCTATCATTAAACACTAAACCATAGCAATTACAACTCAAATCCTTAACCCCAAACCCTACAACCTAAAAAACAACCAAAACCCTAACCCTAACTCTAACCCTACCATAAACCCTAAACCCTAAACCCCAAGCCCAAAATACCAAAACCCAAATATTAAACACTAAACCATTGATTTAAACCTCAAATCCTATACCCTAAACACAAAAACCTAACAAAAAACAAAACCCTAACCCTAAAGCATAAACCCGAATCCCTAAGCCCAACATATCATTTCCAAATATTAAATACTAAACCATAGATTTTAAACCTCGAATGTTAAACCCTGAAACATAAAACCTAAAAGGACCTACACCATTACCGTAATAATAACCCTAATCCTAACTCTAAACCCTAAACCCTAAACGCAAAGTCCAAAAAAACACTAATTCCAAAATACAAAAATTCAAATATTAAACACTAAACCATAAATTTTAAGCCTCAAAACCTAAACCACAAATCCTAAAACCTAAAAAAATCTAAACCCTAACCCTAACCCTAACCCTTAAACAGTTAACCTGAAACCCCAAGCCAAAAATACAAAAACCCAAACATTAAACACTAAATCATTAATTTTAGACAAAAAAATCCTAAACCCAAAAACCTAAAAAAACCTAAACCACAACCCTAACCCTATCCCTAACACGAACCCTAACCATAAACGTATCCTTAACCCTAAACCCAAAGCCCAAAATAACAAAGCCCTAACATTAAACACTAATCCATAGATATTACAACTCAAATCCTTAACCCCAAACCCTAATACCTAAAAAACAACCTAAACCTTAACCCTAACCCTAATATTAACTCAAACCCTAACCATACCATAAACCCTAAAACCCAAGCCCAAAATACCCAACCCAAACATTAAACACTAAACCATTGATATTTAACCTCAAATCCTAAACCCTAAACCTGAAAAACTAAAAATAACCAAAACCCTAACCATAATCTTAACCCTAACCTTAACCCTAAACCTAAACCTAAACCATAAACTTAAAATTCTAAGCCCAAAATACTAAAATCCAAACAATAATTACTAAACCACAGATTTTAAACCTCAAATGCTAAACCCTGAACCTTAAAACTGAAAAAAACCTACACCCTAACCCTAATCCTAAACCTAACCCTAACGTTAACCCTAATTCTAACCCTTCTACCATTAACCCAAAATATAAGCCTATTATACCAAAACCCAAACATTAAACACTAAATCTTAGATTTTAAACCAAAAATCGTAAACCCTAAAACCTAAAACCTAAAGACCCTAAACCATAACCCTAACCCTATCCCTAACATGAACCCTAACCCTAAACCTATCCTTAACCCTAACCGTAAACCCTAAACCCTAAAACCAAAGCCCAAAATACAAAAATCCTAACATTAAACACTATACCATAGATATTACAATTGAAATTCTTAACCCCAAACACTAAAACCTAAAAAACAATCTAAACCCTGACCCTAACCATAACATTAACACTAAACCTAACCCTACCATAAACCCTAAATCCCAATCTTAAAATACAAAAACCCAAACATTAAACACTAAACCATTGATATTAAACCTCAAATCGTAAACTCTAAACCGAAAAACCTAAAAAAAAACTAACCCTAAACCTAACCCTAAACGATAAACCTGAAACCCTAAACCCAAAATACCAAAACCCAAACATTAAATACTAAACCATAGATTTTAAACCTTAAATGTTAAACCCTGAACCATAAAACCTAAAAACAACCTATACCCTAACCGTAACCCTAAACCCTAAGTCCAAAAAAAAGTCCAAATAAAAAAATAATCCCCAAGTCCAACATACAAATACCCAAACATTAAACAGTAAACAATATATTTTAAACCTCAAATCCTAAACCACAAACCCTAAAACCTAAAAAAAACTAAACCCTAACCCTAATGCTAACAAAAACCCTAACCCTAACCCTAACCCTAACCCAAAACCGTTACCCAAAACCCCAAGACCAAAATACAAACATTAAACACTAAACCATATATTTTAAATCAAAAAATCTAAACCCCAAAACCTAAAACCTACAAAAACCTAAAACCTAACCCTAACCCTAACCCTATCCCTAAAATGAACCCTAACTCTTAACCCTAAATCCTAAACCCAAAGCCCACAATACTAAAACCCTATCATTAAACTCTAAACCATAGATATTAAAACTCAAATACTTAACACCAAACCCTAAAACCTAAAAAACAACCTAAACCCTAACCATAACAATAACATTAACGTTATCCCTAACCTTACCATAAACCCTAAACCAAGGCCCAAAATACAAAACCCCAAACATTAAACACTAAACCATTGATTTGAACCTCAAATCCTATACCCTAAACCCAAAAACCTAAAAAAACCAAAACCCTACCCCTAAAGCATAAACCCAAAACCCTATGTCCAAAATACCATTTCCAAATATTTAATACTAAACCATAGATTTTATACCTCAAATGCTAAACCCGGAAACATAAAACCTAAAAGAACCTACACCCATACCCTGATCCTAACCCTAATCCTAACTCTAAACCCTAAACCCTAAACCCTAAGTCCAAAAAAAAAGTCTAAAAAAACACTAATTCCATAATACGAAAATTCAAATATTAAACACTAAACCATAGATTTTAAACCTCAAAACCTAAACCACAAATACTAAAACCTAAAAAAACATAAACTCTAACCCTAATACTAACCCTTACACTGTTAACCCCAAACCCCAAGCCAAACATACCAAAACCCAACATTAAACACTAGACCATTAATTTTAGACAAAAATTCCTAAACACCAAAACATAAAAATAAAAATAAATCATAACCCTAACCCTATCCCTAACACGAACCCAAACCATAAACCTATCCTTAACCCTAACCGTAAACCCTAAGCCCTAAACCCAAAGGTCAAAATAACAAAGCCCTAACATTAAACACTAATCCATTGATATTACTACTCAAATCCTTAACCCCAAACCCTAAAACCTAAAAAACAACCTAAACCCTAACCCTAACCCTAATATTAACTCAAACCCTAACCATACCATAAACCCTAAACCCTAGCCCAAAATACCCAACCCAAACATTAAACACTAAACCATTGATATTTAACCTCAAATCCTAAACCCTAAACGAAAAACAAAAACTAACTGTAATTCTAACCCTATCCTTAACCCTAACCCTAACCCTAAACCATAAACTTGAAATCCTAAGCCCAAAATACTAAAACCCAAACATTAATTACTAAACCACAGATTTTAAACCTCAAATGCTAAACCCTGAACTATAAAACTGAAAAAAAAGCCACACCCTAATCCTAACCCTAACCCTAACCCTAACCTTAACCCTAATCCTAACCCTTCAACCATTAACCCGAAACTCAAGTCCAATATGCAAAAACCCATAAATTAAACACTAAATAATAGATTTTAAACCAAAAATCCTAAACCGTAAAACCTAAAACCTAAAGACCCTAAACCATAACCCTAACCCTATCCCTATAACAAATCCTAACCCTAACCCTATCCTTAACCCTAACCGTAAACCCTAAACCATACACCCAAAGCCCAAAATACAAAAATCCTAACATTAAACACTATACCATATATATTACAACTCAAATTATTAACCCCAAACCCTAAAACCTAAAAAACAATCTAAACCCTAACCCTAACCATAACATTAACACTAAACCTAACCCTACCAAAAATCCTAAATTCCAATCACAAAATACAAAAACCCAAACATTTAACAGTAAACCATTGATATTAAACCTAAAAACATAAACCCTAAACCGAAAAACCTAACCTTAACCTTAACCCTAAACCTAACCCTTAACGATAAACCCTAAACCCTAAACCCAAAATACCAAAACCCAAATATTAAATACTAAACCATAAATTTTAAACCTCAAATGCTAAACCCTGAACCATAAAACCTAAAAAACAACCTACACCCTAACCCTAACCCTAAACCCTAAGTTCAAAAAAAAAGTCCAAATAAAAAAATAATCCCCAAGTCCAAAATACAAATACCCAAACATTAAACACTAAACCCTAGATTTTAAACCTCAAATCCTAAACCACAAACCCTAAAACCTAAAAAAAACTAAACCCTAACCCTAACGCTAACCAAACCCCTAACCCTAACCCTAACCCTAACCCTAACCCAAAACCGTTACCCAAAACCCCAAGCCCAAAATCCCAAAACCAACATTCAACACTAAACCATATATTTAAAACAAAAAAAAACTAAACCCCAAAAGCTAAAACCTAAAAAAAAAATAAAACCTAATCCTAACCCTATGCCTAAAATGAACCCTAACCCAAATTCCAAAGCCCAAAATACCAAAAACCTTACATTAAACACTAAACCATAGATATTACAACTCAAATCTTAACCCCAAACCCTAAAATCTAAAAAACAACCTAAACCCTAACCCTAACTCTAACATTAACGCTAACCCTAACCTTACATTAAACCCTAAACCCCAAGCCCAAAATACAAAAACCCAAACATTAAACACTAAGTAATTGATTTAAACCTCAAATCCTATACCCTAAACCCAAAAACCTAAAAACAAAACAAAACCCCTAACCCTAAACCGTAAACTCGAAACCTTAAGCCCAAAATACCATTTCCAAATATTAAATACTAAACCATAGATTTTAAAACTCAAATGCTAAACCCTGAAACATAAAACCTAAAAAAAACTACACCCTTGAGCTGATCCTAACCCTAATACTAACTCTAAATTCTAAACCCTAAAACCTAAGTCCGAAAAAAAAGTCAAAAAAAACACACTAATTCCAAATACAAAAATTCAAATATGAAACACTAAATTATAGATTTTAAACCTCAAAACCTAAACCACAAATCCTAATACCTAAAAAAAACTAAACCCTAACCCTTAAACATGTAACAACCCGAAAATGACTATGCTAAGTAATGCCTAAACGTACCTAGAATGCCTAGATTAGACCGGGTTCACACGGCTTGATGCGCGTGGAACCAGACATCAGAACCTATGCACCAGCCAAGCCAACTAACTTGGTGAGTTAGTTGAGCTTGGCCAGGTTGGGTCCAGACATGTAGGGAACCGAATATTAAAATTCACCCGGATGAGTTTTTACCAGATTTTAAAGGTGTAATCTTAGTTTTGGAGGGTCTAGGGTTAAAATGATATTTTCCAGGCTAGGGTTAGTATTGTAATTACCCTAAGTATTTAATTAATTAATTAATTAATAAAAATAGTGGACAATTCGGGTAGGGTTGACCCGAATTGACCCATTTTCGCGAGATGAGCTCCACCCGGGTTCGATCCTTGGTGGAAGCAATATCAAGTTGAATTAATTGGTATTTAATTTGCTGATTTAAGTAAGGGAAAATCAGATTTTTTAATTTAAAAGAGTCCTAGTTTGACTAAGTCTTCAACTAAAACTCCTACTCCTAAACTTACTCTCACATCTCTTCACTCTCTTTCTCACGCCTATACACTCTCTTTCTCACGCTCATCATCAGTAAACAGAACAAAAAAAATAGTTCATCACTCTTGAAGAACTTGTACGCTAAAACTCAAAAGAAAAGCTAAAGTAAAAATGAAAAGCGAAAACATTTTTCAAACGGTTTGCGCGTGAGGTTTCGTTGGAGAAGCATTGTTCTCGTGGGAGTTGGCAGCAATTGAGATCATGTTTGAAAGGTGTTAAACGATGAAAAAGGTATGGGTTTTCTTCCACTTGGTCCCTTTCCCAAGAGACCCCTAAGATTCAGTCGAATTCTAATCCAAAAACTAGAAATGTTCCCCTTTGCATATCCCTGTCACTAGCTCCCATCGATTGTTGTAGGTTGGGTATGTTTGCTGGTAGAATTTAGGAATGTAACATGATTTCGTGATGATTTTGTTCATGTATCTATGTTCAGAATTATGTGATGATAAACGTGTGCAATGTGTGTGTGTAGCCATGTCTCTTGGTCTCGAATTGGAGCATGAAAATGGTACAAATTGGAGTGTGAAAATGGTATGTTAAATCCTTGTGTTTTTGTATGAAATTACTTGGAAAAATGCATGTAATAATGTACGAAATGTCCAGCGAATTTTCATAAAAATCTAACGTACAAAGAATTGAGAAAAATGGACTGGAAACGATGACCAAATTTCCAGAAATCTGGAAATTTGGTCTCGGCTAAGCATGGCTGAAAATTTTTTTTTTTTAATTTTTTTTTTTTGGTGTGAGGTCATTAGGGATTGAACCCAAGACCTCACCATATGCAAGCTACTGAAAATTTTATAATAAAAATGAGGTTAGGGGGAACCGAACTTGGGTCTTAGCCGAGTAAGAGAACTTAGAAAATAAATTAAAATAAATGAGGCACATGGGATTCGAACCCGTGTGTCCTTGGCCTAAATTTAGATCAGTCCATGCAAGAGATAAAATGAGGTTGTGGGGGATCGATCCCGCACCCTCTTGGTCTCAAACGAAAAAGGAGAGAAAAGAAAGAAAAAAAAGGGAAGTGTAGGTGTTGGGCATCGACCTCGGGTCCCCAAATTCAAAAATTTTAAATCAAAAATAATACAAGACTAAGTTTTTCTCAAGGGATTTGAAATCGTGTTCCCTTGCCCAACTCCGTATTGATACATAAGTCTTACGTGAATAAATATTTAATGAATGCTGCCCATAGGGATCGAACTCGAGACCTTGGCATACTTACAAGATGCTTAAGTCTTGTACCACATAATCTTGGGTATGTATGAGTCACTTAGACGAATTATCAATGAAGCCTCATGGATTCTACGTATAGGTTCATAAGTACAGCGTACTTTTAAAAATAAGTGAACCTAAGATATATGTGACGAAATGATGTGACCCCAGGAGGCTTAAGTAAGAGTGTGAAACCCACTAAAAGGCCAAGTGCATTGGCATATGACGAAATGAACAATCACGTAAAGGGGTGAGTAATTATGAATAGCTAATATGTTAAAGTTAATGAATGTGGTGACAACATGATAAGAGGTTAATATGAAAGACGAGATCAATCTCAAATGAGCCTAAGTAAATGTTACCAAAAACCGTACTAACCTATGTGAGTGTAAGATTAATAAAGAGACTAGTCTCTAAGAACACTCTAATGATAGTATTGAGATTAATGTACACTTAATACTGAAGATGAGATGAGAAATCATCTAATGAGCAATGATGCCCTCATGTTAGAAGCCAACTTCTATGATGTGTGAGATGAATGTAATGGAACTTTATATGGAGCACCGGTAGGCTAGCTATGAGCCGCGATTCCTTTTTTCGGGAAAGTAGTGGTTCGTGTAAATCTCATGAGATGAGACTGTCCGTTTAGGCGGGTATGGGTCTCCTTATATCTCCTAGTCTTTGAACCTATGCAGACAACATAGGGTTCTAGCAGGGTTCAATTTCCTATATA
Organism: Solanum sitiens; assembly: GCA_016801875.1. Lineage (NCBI taxonomy): Eukaryota > Viridiplantae > Streptophyta > Magnoliopsida > Solanales > Solanaceae > Solanum > Solanum sitiens. Next base: position 1,021,074 of record JABWTJ010000651.1, on the reverse strand, counting down.
CGCTAGCATGTTTTGGTTTCACTTTTGTCATAACCGGGTTTACCCCTAGACGTAACCGACGTCGTCGTCCTCTTTGAGGACTAAGACAAGCCTCTTAGTCTTACATCATTGCATTCATCGATTAAAAATACGAAAGAATTTAAAACTTTTCACCTACATCTAATCGGAGGTACATAGACCTCTACATACACATAATCATAATAATATCAAGTATACATAGACTCGTTCGTGTAAGAAGATTACATAGTCTTCAACTTTTATTTCACACACTTATATAATAAGGAAATAGATTTATAAATCCGTCTCATCTCATAAACCATCTAAACAAGAACAATAACATTGGGCATAGCCCTACATCAATAAAAGTAAGCCACATATAGGCTTTATACAACTTTGTCTCAAATAGGAAATAGAGTCAATACAAAAGTTGTAGTAACTAAGTAAATTTGTAAAGAGAATATTGGCATCGTCCTCGCGAAAATGAGAACCTACCACTTGGATGATAGAATATCCAAGTCTTCCTTCTAATAACCTCAAAGCAACCTCAACGACCAGAACCTAAAATATTTGGGAAAAGGGAAGAAAATGGGGTTAGTACGCCACATGTACTAAGTATGAGACCATATGCACAAACATCAACAAAGCATGTTAAAAAGGGACATTTAAGAAATCATGTTATTTAGACCATTCCCTTGAATATACTAAACAAGTTAATTATATCATATGCATGTCATCATACTTAAACCATAATCTCATATAACCCTATCATCAACTAATAACATCACAAACATGAATAAGAGTAAATTACATAAATATCAAAGCAAACCAACCAACTATAATCCTTAAGAAGCCGCAAGTGCAATGACCAAGCAAAGCCCCATAACCCCACTTAATCAAGTAACCCACCAAGGATCCTAATTAGCAATTCACTTCACATAGCATAATCTTCCATCTCATATATTATTCTTTCTTTAACATTGTTAACCAATATCATATTCATAAGCATCTCATTCAACATATAAAGTCATTTACATTAAATCGTTATTTATAGACATAATATAAACTTCTCAAAGATTCTATCAAGGCAAACTAGTGCAAGGCATATGTAGAGTCCGAAATCCCTACCTAAGCTAAAGTCAAACCCCTCAAGTCATTTCATTTAATCTATACTTCGTTCATTCATTTTAGTTTAAGGAACTCTTGCCTCAACCGACATAGACCACATGAGCTAATGTGGAATCCGGTGTCATAAAACCTTACACTTATGGAAGGTGGTCTACTGGCCAAGGTAGAACCTAACATAAACATAGCTATATAGGTGGATCCACTAGCTAGTATCCTATGGTGGCAACATAGTTTATGGAGCTTTGGGAAAAGAACCATGGAAATATCAACTCTACACCCTACCTTGGGTCATGAGGCTATCCACCCCGTGAGGACCGTAGTGAACCCTACCTTTCCTTATGTAAGAAAGTGTCACCCCCTCACATACAAGCTCGCTCGGTGGTAAGCTAGGTCACTTTATTGAAATACCTTTACTCTTATTATAATCATAAACTTATCCTAGGTCATAGGGCCTAGCCCTCGTATATTCGTTATAATAACTCAATAATAATTGTATGAGAATTAGTCCTTTTATTCACAATTCATATAAGTGAGGTCAACCTTTTGTATATCACATCATAATAGGGTACATAATCACATGTTATCATTCTTATGGCATGTACAACCTAAGCAACCTCACAACCAAAACAGAAGATATTTCAACTCAATCATCATGCCATCCAATCACTCTAAACAAGGTATAATTCAATACAACATCATAACCTGAGGACAATTTACCACAATTAAAGTGTGAATTAGGATAGTCAAGACTTACCAACACTCCTCCATAGTTCATCATAAAGGGCCTTACCATCAACCCATAAATTAACCCAATTTGGGTCACCACACCAATGTAAGTCAACCACCAACATGATAATGAATTTAGAAGAGTCACCACACCATAATTCAATACTAAATCAAAACTTGGAAACATGTTATCTAAGCCTATCTTCTTGATCTAAATCAATACCCAAGGATTTGCATGAAGGACTTCAATTCATCTCTATGGATTCATGATCCATGCAATAACAACCATTAAGGATCATTTAATTAATAATTGAATCAATTGCATCAAACCCAACCTAATTCATATCAAGATCATGCCTAGGGTTAGGGGTTAAGGGTCATGATCTACAATCTAGACCAAACCATATCAATTCATCCTAACCAACTTACAATATATGATAATCTACTCATTATAACCCAAAGAAAACATGAAAAACTCAATTCATAACATAAAATTCGTAATTGAATGAAACCCATATGAACTCAACTTTTGGAAAACCTTTGAAGGAGCCCTTTGAGGAAAGAATTCTCAAAGGTGAATTAGATTCCATACCTTAAGATTGGATGACCTTTTGATGGTGAATTCGTACTTAATCATCCCCCAATGCACCTCCCAAGCTAATCTCCAATGGAGTCTTCCAATAGAGAGAGAAAGTAGAGAGAAGGAAGATTTGTTTTTTTTTTTAGAGTTGTCTTTAGGCTAATGAGGGTTGAGGGTATTTATAGCGGGATTAAATCAACTAAATTGGTCTTCCTTTAATCCCCAATTACCCCTAAACCACTTAATCAATTAAATGTATTTAACTTAAAATGTGCAGGGATTTACAGACCCTCTACGACGGAACCCCGTTGATGGGCCATCGGTGAGTCGACGGACAACCCCTCCCTCCATCCTGCACTCTGTCATCTTGGTCAGAGACTATGCAGGCGAGGGCTCTTTAGAAATTGACTAAGTGTGGGACGACAATGGCCTCGATGCCCCGTTGAGCCACTGATGCCCCGCCGACCCCATTCCGTTGCAGCACACTGCTTGGCAGTATTGCATTCCAAGCTACAAGGGTCCTCCTCCAGGGTCCTTGGTTGGTCCTTGGGGAGTCATACCCGGACGTTTCGATCATGAAACATCCCTCACATGTGTTACACCTATTTACACCAACTTTCGTTAGATTCCGACTCTTAAAACTAGTCAAACGGCTTAAGACACACTAGCCCCCTTATGAACCAACTTTCCGAACGTCATGAACGTTCTTGAATATTTTGGTTCTTATAAACCTTAACCACTCTATATACTCCTAATTTGACTTATAACAGTGATTTAGACCTCATGGAGCCTAGGTTATGTTTTACAACATGCCTTGGGATTTTGAAATGTTACATTATCCCCCCCCCCCTTAGGAACATTCGTCCCCGAATGACACTAAACACTCTTTTAAAGGAAGGAATAGACTCAAGACTAGCAGCTCAACCAATTCACAATATCCAATTAGCATGAACCACATCATTTCAATAAGGCAAACTTCAAAACTCAATTTATCACACATAGGCTCTAAATTTCATCATGAGGTGCCTCCTTCTCGCAACACACATAAGCTCATCATTCATTCCATAAGTCAATTAGCACAAAGTTCATCTTATCAATATGCTTCATAATTACCACAAGTACTCACTATATCACAATACAAGACTTAACTCAAATATGCAAGAAGCAAGACAATTTTCTAGCTTTCAAGGTCAACTTACAGTGACTTCACTGTATTAACACTGTGAAGTTTTCAAAAATTGAATTTTTTGCAAAACTTCACCTAAAAATCAAGGAATCACAATTCCCAGTCATAATTATATTATTAGAAAGAATTACTAACCTTAATCATTGAAAAGATGAGGATAACGGGTCTTCATGTCGGTCTCGGCCTCCCATGTTGCACCCTTAACTAGGTGGTTCTTCCATAACACTTTTACGGAAACCACCTCTTTGTTACTCAACCTCTTCACTTTCCTATCAAGGATTTGAACCGGAACCTCCTCATAAGAGAGGTTATCCTTGACTCCAAGGCCTTCAATAGGAAGAATAGACTCGGGATCCCTGACACACTTCTTCAACAAAGAGACATGCAAAACCGGATGAACCGAAGCTAAATCATTAGGTAGTTTCAAGCGATAGGCAACCTTACCAACCCTTTCCAAAATCTCGTAAGGGACCACGTAACGAGGACTCCACTTTCCTTTCTTGCCATATCTAACCACTCCCTTCATAGGTAAAATTTTCAAATACACCTTATCACCTTCTTCAAACTCCAAATCCCTTCTCCTATTGTCGGCATAGGACTTTTGTCGACTATAGGTTGTTTGCAACCGATTCCTTATGATATGCACATTCTCCAAGTTCCTATAAATCAAATCGGGACCAAGAATCGATGTCTCACCAATTTCAAACCACCCTATAGGAGACCTACACCTCCTACCATACAAGGATTCATAAGGAGCCATGGAGATGGATGAATGAAAGCTATTATTATAAGAAAACTCCACCAACGGCAAATGCTTATCCCGACTTCCCTTAAAATCAATAATGCAAGCTCTAAGCATATCCTCAATGGTTTGAATAGTATGTATTGCTTGACCATCTGTTTGAGGATGAAAAGTGGTACTCAATTTTACCTTAGTACCCAAACCTTCTTGAAATGACCTCCAAAATCTAGATGTGAATTGTGCACCCCAATCCGAAATGATGGATAACGGAATACCATGGCGACACACAATCTTATATATGAAGATCTTTGCATAATCCTCCGCCAAATACGTGGACTTGATGGGAATAAAATGGGCGGACTTAGTCAATCTATCAACAATCACCCATATAGAATCATATGACTTTTGAGTCCGAGGCATCCCTACCCCAAAGTCCATATTAATGTCTTCCCACTTCCAAGTAGGAATTTGGATCTCTTGTAGTAAGCCACCCGACTTTTGATGTTCCGCCTTCACTTATTGGCAATTTGGACACTTAGCAACGAATTCCACGATGTCTTTCTTCAATCCTTCCCACCAATATACCTCCCGAAGGTCATGGTACATCTTAGTTGAACCCGGATGAATGGAGTAGTGGAATCCATGGGCTTCCTAAAGGATTCGATCCCTCAACCCATCAACATCGGGAACACATAATCTCCCATGGTACCTCAACACACCATCCTCCCCTAAGGAGAAAGATTCATTCAACTTGCCAAGAACCGATTCCTTCAACTCCATCAATAGTTGATCAAGGTGTTGTTTGGACTTCACCTCAACCACCAATGATGACTCGGAGCTATGATGAACCGTAGCACCACCATTTGGAGAACTTTCCCATCGCACCCCCAATCTAGCCAACCTATGAACATCTTTCACTAGGTCTTTCTTGGATTCATCCATATGCGACACACTACCCATAGTCATATGACTTAGGGAATCCGCAACAACATTGGCCTTGCCGGGATGATATAAGACACTCATATCATTATCTTTCAACAATTCTAACCACCTCCTTTGCCGGAGATTCAACTCTTTTTGAGTAAACACATATTAGAGACTCTTATGATCGGTGAAAATATCAACCTGTACACCATACAAGTAATGCCTCCATATTTTCAAAGTAAACACCACGGCCGCTAACTCAAGGTCATGAGTGGGATAGTTTCTTTCGTGCACCTTTAGCTGCCTCGAAGCATAGGCAATTACCTTCCCATTTTGCATAAACACCCCCCCCCCCAATCCTATATGAGATGCATCACAATACACAACAAAGCCCTCTATACTTTCTGGTAGTGTCAACACCGGAGCCGAAGTAAGTCTATCCTTCAATAATTGGAAACTCTTTTCACAAGCCCCCGACCACTCAAACTTCTTACCTTTTTGAGTCAATGTAGTCAAAGGAGATGCAATGGATGAAAAACCATCCACAAACCTTTGATAATATCCCGCTAGACCTAAGAAACTCCTAATGTCAGTCGGAGTCAAGGGTCTAGGACAGTTTCTCACCACATCAGCCTTCCTTGGGTCTACCTCAACTCCCTCACTAGAGATGATGTGCCCAAGAAATGCCATCGACCTCAACCAAAACTCATACTTGCTATATTTGGCAAACAATTGATGCTCTTTAAGGGTTTACAATACCACCCTCAAATGACCCATGTGATCAACCTCACTCTTCGAATACACCAAGATATCATCAATAAACACAATAGCGAATAAATCAAGGTAGCTTCAAAACACCCTATTCATTAGATCCATGAACGCCTCTAGAGCATTTGTGAGACCAAAGGACATAACCACGAACTCATAATGCCCATACCGAGTTTGAAAGGCCGTCTTTGGAATATCTTCATTTCTCACCCTAAGTTGGTGATACCCTGACCTCAAGTCAATTTTAGAGAAGTATCTCGCCCCTTGGAGTTGATAAAAAATATTATCAATCAGCGGGAGAGGATACTTGTTCTTAATAGTAACCTTGTTGAGTTGGCGGTAATCAATACACATTCTCAAGGACCCGTCTTTCTTCTTCATGAACAATACTGGAGCACCCCATGAAGAAATGCTAGGCCTTATAAAGCCCTTGTTTAGCAAATCATTAAGTTGTGCCTTCAACTCCTTTAATTCGGCCGAAGCATTCGATAAAGAGAAATAGAAATAGGGTTTGTTTCCGATAGCAAATCGATACCAAAAACAATTTCCCATTCGGGAGGAATACCGGGAAGGTCATTAGGAAAGACCTCCGGAAATTCACTCACTACGGGGACTGACTCAATAGGAGGAATTTCAGAATCCAAATCTTGGACTCTTACAATGTGATAAAGACACCTCTTTGAGATCATTTTACATGCTTTTAGAGAAGATATGAAGCGACCTCTAGGAATAGAATTCACACCCTTCCACTCAATAACGGGTTCATTTGGGAAACTAAACTTCACAACTCTATGAAACCAATCCATACCCAAAATGACATCAAAGTCAAGCATATCTAGTTCAACTAGATCCACATGAGAAACTCTATTGGGCAAAGTAATAGGACAATTTTGATAGACTCTGTTTGCTACAATTGACTTATCCACCGGAGTAGACACCACAAAAGGGTCATGCAAAACATCGGGTAAAGTATCAAACTTTTTTGATACTAAAGGAGTAACAAAAGACAAAGTAGCACCCGGATCAAGCAAAGCATACACATTAATAGCAAAGATTTGTAACATACCGGTCACTACATCGGGAGAGGCCTCTTGGTCATCCCTAGTACGAAGAGCATATAAGCGGTTCTTTTTGGGAGCATCACTACAACCACTTGGCTGTCCACCCTTCTCTTTCCCATTAGCATTAGGACAATCTCGCACCCTGTGACCCATCTTTCCACAACCAAAGCACTTGTCCGACCCAAGGAGGCAAGCACTAAAATGCTTCTTCCCACATTCCTTGCAAGGTGGCCTCTCTTCAAACGAATTTCCACTTTTCCCTTTTTGAACTCTTTGCCTAGGGGCCCTCTCATCCCTAGCCTTGGGAAACTTGGATGGAACTTGATGTGAGAACCTCTTCTTGAATCTAGGCCTGTCTTGAATCCCAAGCCTATCTTTCGTAGCTACACCCTCAAAAGATTTTGTCCTCTTTGAATCCCCATCCTTCCTTTTTGCCCTAGCCTCTGCAACCCTTTTAGCGTGCACCATAAGACGACTAATATTCATATTATCATGAAGCATAGTCGAATGACATTCTTCTTACAAGTCATCCGATACACCTGTCACAAATCGACTCATTTTGTCTCTAGGATGGGAGACCAAGGAAGGAGCATATTTGGACAATTGAATGAACTTCAAGGAGTAATCATGAACACTCATACCTTCTTGGCGGAGGTTGATGAATTCCACCACCTTAGCTTCTCTTATCTCTCTAGGGAAGAATCGATCAAGGAAAGCCCTCTTGAAGATCTCCCAAGTCATCGGCCCACCTTGAAGTGGCCTATTACCTCTGTATTGCACATGCCAAGTTTGAGCCACATCTTTGAGTTGGTATGAGGCCAACTCGGCATTCTCATTGGAAGACAATCCCATAGCACATAGTATCTTATAAAACTCATCAATGAATTCTTGAGGGTCTTCATCAACCTTAGACCCATAGAAGATAGGAGGATTCATCCGAGTGAAATCCCTAAGTCGAAAAGCCATAGTTTGCTCATGAACCCTAGGTGCAACATCCCGATTAGCTTGGGAAGTCATAGCTTGAGCTTGCACCGTTGCGTCTTGAGCTTGAGTAGCAATGGATTGAGCCATTTGAGAAAGAATATCCCTCATTCGAGCCTCCTCATAGGTGGAGGATTGGCCAGAGCCTGATCATCAACAACAACCTCTTCAAGAGGAGGAACTGGATCATCACGGGGAGGAACTCCCGCATTAGCAATCTCCTCCTCAATTCTCCTTGATGCATTTCTCCTAGTATTCATCTCCTATAACCAAAATACAAGGTTTAGGTGAAATCATATAAGAAGTACACTCTAGAGGCAAGATAATGGATTTCCAAAAATGAGAGTGATTCCTAAGCATCAAATAAGTTTCCATTCGTAAGTGTGGCGCGCTTCACAATTATGAATACAAACCTACATAGACGTGGTTGAGAGAGACGTCAACATCATGGATATTCAACCTCATGCTCTGATACCAAGTTTGTCACATCCGAGTTTACCCTCTAGACGTAACCGGCGTCGTCGTCCTCTTTGAGGACTAAGACAAGACTCTTAGTCTTACATCATTGCATTCATCAATTAAAAATACGAAAGAATTTAAAACTTTTCTACTACATCTAATCGGAGGTTTACATAGACCTCTACATACACATAATCATAATAATATCGAGTATACATAGATTCATTCGTATAAGAAGATTACATAGTCTTCTACTTTTATTTCACACACTTATATAATGAAGAAATATAGTCATAAAACCGTCTCATCTCATAAACCATCTAAACGAGAACAATAACATTGGGCATAGCCCTACATCAATAAAATTAAGCCGCATATAGGCTTTATACAACTTTGTCTCAAATAGGAAATAGAGTCAATATAAAAGTTATAGTAACTAAGTAACTTCAAAAAGAGAATATTGGTATCGTCCTCGGGAAAATGAGGACCTACCACTTGGATGATTGAATATCCAAGTCTTCCTTCAAATAACCTCAAAGCAACCTCAACGACCAGAACCTAAAATATTTGGGAAAAGGGAAGAAAATGGGGTCAGTACGCCATATCTACTAAGTATGAGATCAGATGCACAAACATCAACAAAGCATGTTAAAAAGGGATATTTAAGAAATCATGTTATTTAGACCATTCCCTTGAATATACTAAACAAGTTAATTATATCATATGCATGTCATCATACTTAAACCCATAATCTCATATAACCCTATCATCAACTAATAACATCACAAACATGAATAAGACTAAAGCACATAAATAGCAAAGCAAACCAACCAACTATAATCATTAAGACTCCACAAGTGCAATGACCAAGCAAAGCCCCATAACCCCACTTAATCAAGTAACCCACCAAGTATCATAATTAGCAATTCACTTCGCATAGCATAATCTTCCATCTCATATAGTATTCTTTCTTTAACATTGTTAACCAACATCACATTCATAAGCATCTCATTCAACATATAAAGTCATTTACATTATATCATCATTTATAGACATAATATTAACTTCTCAAAGCTTCTATTAAGGCAAACTAGTGCAAGGCATAGGTAGAGTCCCATACCCCTACCTAAGCTAAAGTCAAACCCCTCAAGTCACTTCAATTAATGTATACTTTGTTCATTAATTTTAGTTTAGGGAACTCTTGCCTCAACCGACATAGACCACATGAGCTAATGTGGAATCCGGTGTCATAAAACCTTACATCGATGGAAGGTGGTCTACCGGCCAAGGTAGAACCTAACATAAACATAGCTATATAGGTGGATCCACTAGCTAGTATTCTATGGTGGCAACATAGTTTATGGAGCTTGGGGAAAAGAACCATGGAAATATAAACTCTACACCCTACCTTGTGTCATGAGGCTATCCACCCCATGAGGACCGTAGTGAACCCTACCTTTCCTTATGTAAGAAAGTGTCACCCCCTCACATACAAGCTCGCTCCGTGATAAGATAGGTCCCTTTATTGAAATGCCTTTACTCTTATTATAATCATAAACTTATCCTAGGTCATAGGGCCTACCCCTCGTATATTCGTTATCATAGCATGAGAATTAGTCCTTTCATTCACAATTCATATAAGTGAGGTCAACATTTTGTATATCACATCATAATAGGGTACATAATCACATGTTATCATTCTTATGGCATGTACACCCTAAGCAAACTCACAACAAAAATATAAGACATTTCAACTCAATCATCATGCCATCCTATCACTCTAACCAAGGTATACTTCAATACAACATCATAACTTGAGGACAATTTACCACAATTAAAGCGAGAATTAGGATAGTCAAGACGTACCAACACTCCTCCATAGTTCATCATAAAGGGCCTTATCATCAACCCAACAATTAACCCAATTTGGGTCACCATACCAATGTAACTCAACCACAACCATGATAATGAATTTGGAAGAGTCACTACACCATAATTCAATACTAAATCAAAACTTGGAAACATGTTATCTAAGCCTATCTTCTTAATCTAGATCAATACCCAAGTATTTGCATGAAGGACTTCAATTCATCTCTATGGATTGATGATCCATGCAATAACAACCATTAAGGATGATTTAATCAATAATAGAATCAATTATATCAAACCCAACCTAATTCATATCAAGATCATGCCTAGGGTTAGGGGTTAAGGGTCATGATTGCCAATCTATACCAAACCATATCAATTCATCCTAACCAAGTTACAATACATGATAATCTACTCATTATAACCCAAATAAAACATGAACAACTCAATTCATAACATAAAATTTGTAATTGAATGAAACCCATATGAACTCAACTTTTGGAAAACCTTTGAAGAAGCCCTTTGAGGAAAGAAGTCTCAAAGGTGAATTAGATCCCATAACTTAAGATTGGATGACCTTTTGATGGTGAATTCTTCCTTAATCAGCCCCCAATGCACCTCTCAAGATATTCTCCAATGGAGTCTTCCAATAGAGAGAGAAAGTAGAGAGAACGAAGAGAGTTTATTTTTTTTTAGAGTTGTCTTTAGGCTAATGAGGGTTGAGGGTATTTATAGTGGGATTAAATCAACTAAATTAGTCTTCCTTTAATCCCCAATTAACCCTAAACCACTTAATTATTTAAATATATTTAACTTAAAACATACAGGGATTTACAGACCCTCACCGACGGAACCCCGTCGATTGGCCGTTGGTGAGTCGACGGACAACCCCTCCCTCCGTCCTGCACTCCATCGTCTTGGTCAGAGACTATGCAGGCGAGGGCTCCTTATGAATCGACCAAGTGTGGGACGACAGTGGCCTCAATGCCTCGTCGAGCCACTGTCGCCCCGTTGACCACATTCCGTTGTGGTACAGTGCCAGACAATGTTGCATTCCAAGCTACAAGGGTCCTCCTCAAGTGTCCTTGGTTGGTCCTTGGGGAGTCGTACCCGGATGCTTAGATCATGAAATATCCCTCACATGTGTTACACATATTTCCACCAACTTTTGTTCGATTTCAACTCTTAAAACTAGTCAAACGGCTTAAGACACACTAGCCCCCTTATGAACCAACTTTTCCAGATGTCATGAACGTTCTTGAATATTTTGGTTTTTAAGCACCTTAACCACTCTATATACTCCTAATTTCACTTAGAACAGTGATTTAGAGCTCATGGATCCTAGGTTAAGTTTTACAACATGCCATGGGATTTTGAAATGTTACTTTGGCCAGTGATTCCACCTCTTTTTGGTGTGGGGTAGACACTGTATTTCATGGATCTCACATGATCTATGTCGGTTAAAGTTAAAGTTCCCAAAGAAAGAATGAGGCCACCCTCATGTAATGCACACCATGAAATGAATGATACCAAAGGTGTTTGGATAGGATAATCAAGAGGTGAACTAGACTCAGGTAATGAGACTAGGTCATTCTTGGTCATTGCACAGTGAACTCGAAGAGGGTCTTAAACAACATCCTAGGTATATAAATAAATGAAAAGAATTATGTATGAATGAATGAAGCAGACTCTGTGTTTGCTAAAGAAGGCTCCCTAGTTGAGGTCCCACATGTTGAGCCCTCATTTGGGAAGTCCTAATGTTAAGTCCGTGATTCCAAGGTCTCACGGTATATGAACGAATGATATGTAATATGTGTATGTGCTACATGAAATATGTTATATGTTGTGTGCAATATTAAAAGAATGATGATGCATGTTACTCTCATAGCATGACTTTCCTAATCTGATTTGGCAAGTCCAACTGACTTGGCTTTCCATAACTCATATCATTAGGAGAGAGTTCTTCTTAGTCATGCATGTCCTTGGTGTGTACTTGCATACACCCATACTTACTACAAGTGTGTACTAATCCCATACAATCCTTTACTTTTAGGTGCAGGTGCAGGTAAACGCTAGAGCTTATTAGACTACGTTGAAGCTATCCGGATGTGGAGCATTCATCCAGACTTGGTAGGCCCTCATGCTTTTGAGGATGCTTATCTCTTATATTCTAGCTTAAACGTAGGCATGAGCTAGTGGAGGATGTTCCACTAGCGTTTATTTCTTACTTATTTTCAGGCGTCGTATTGGTGCCATTTTGGCAACTTTATATTAATGAAGTTATGAACTAGTTCCTTCATTTGAATATCTCATTATTAGATGGTTGTGGTGAACTGATGTGATATAATGCAATTCTTACTATGAAGTCTATATATACTTCAAAGCAAACAATAGTTTTAAATTTTCTGCTAAAATTAACCTATACGATGTAATGATGATGTATGTAGGCTTGTCTGCGACCTCCGAGAGGTCAACAACGCCGGTTTCGGCTAGGGTCTAGACCTCAGTCCTGAAAAACGTGGTATCAGAGCATTAGATTAAATTCCAAGGATAATAAGTTCACTTCAACCACATCCAATAGTTTCTAAGTTATGGTAGTGAAGTGCACCACTATCACAAATTAGAGACTTCATGATGCGTAGGAAAATTTCCCTTCTTCTGATCTTATCTTGCTTTCCTTAATGTATGATTTCTTCGTGTTATGAGCGTATCTAACATCAATTCTTATTTTTTAGAGAAAATGAACACAAGAGGGAACGCTGGTTGGAGAAGAGTAGGAGCAACTGCTGGAGGCAACCAAGTTCCACCCCAGGCTCCAGCTGCAGGAGTGGCCATGCCAGTTAACCTAGCTGGGTTGACTGATGCGGAGGTGCGGACAGCTTTGGGACAGATGGCTCAAGCCATCACTGTACAGGCTTAGGCTATGACGGACCAGGCCAACATACAGGAGGTTCAGCGGGAGAACCCACCAGCCCACAACATGGCGAACAGGTTGCGAGATTTTACGAGGATGAATCCTCCAATCTTTACAAGATCTAAGATGTAGAAGATCCTCAGGAGTTCGTGGAGGAGGTCCAGAAATTTCTGGTGGCGATGGGGGCCACGGAGATTGAGAAAGATGAGTTGGCCTCCTACCAGCTAAAGGATGTTGCACAGGCTTTGTGCAAGATGTGGCAGCATAGCAGGGCGTTGGGCGGAGGTCCGATCACATGGGAGGTGTTTAAGATAGCCTTTCTAGAGAGGTTCTTCCCTAGAGAGATGAGAGAGGCTAAGGTTGAGTAGTTCATCAACCTTAAGCAGGGCTCGATGAGTGTCAGGGAGTATTACCTGAAATTCGTACAATTGTCCAGGTATGCCACATCCCTTGTCTCGAACAGTAGGGATGAGATGAGCAGGTTCCTTATTGGAATCTCGGAGGACTTGGAGGAGCAGTGTCGGGCTGCGATGCTCCATGACAGCATGGACTTGTCCAGGGTGATGGTACATGTCCAGCAAGTTGAGGACAGCAGGAAGAAGAGGAGAGTCTGTGAGGTCAGGAGGCCTAACCCTTCTGACCATATAGGTTCCAGCAGAGGTGGTGGCAGCAGAGGTGGTGGCAGGAGCACTTTCAGAGTTTGTGATCAGCCCAAATTTAAGAAGGGGTATCAGAGTTCAGGGCACTCTAACTCTCAGAGGAGTGAAGCACCCAGAGGAGGCAGACCTGAGCCCAAGAAGGGAAATGGAGGTGATGTGCAGCATCCCAGAAAGGAATGTGGCAAGTGTGGCCATATTCACAGTGGAGAGTGCAGACTAGGCACTAATGCCTGCTTCGGTTGTGAAAAGAGCAGACACATGGTCAGGGACTTTCCACAGAATAGGGGTTAGGTTGGAGGTAACACTCAGCCTAGACCTCATCCCTGGAATGCTACTGCAGCCGAGCCTCCTAAGAGGAACAGATTCTACGCCTTGAAGGGCAGGGAGGAGCAGGAGAAGTCTGTTTATGTGGTCACAGATATGCTGCAAGTCTTCTCGACCTCTATTTATGCTTTACTTGATCCAGGGTCTACGCTTTCTTTTGTAACTCCCTTGATTGGTCTTACTTTTGAAACACTACCTGAGGTTTTGGATGATCTTATCGTAGTTAGTACTCCCTTAGGAGAAAATATGAGAGCTGATAGGGTTCAAATAGACTGCTCAATAGTAATATGTGGTAAGACTATGTGTGCAAACCTTGTGGAGTTACCCATGAATGACTTCGATATTATACATGGTATGGACTGGCTCCGTAAATGTTATGCCTTCATGGATTGCCGTAGTAGGGTAGTCATATTCTGTTTCCCTAATGAAGTAGAGATGGTATGGGAGGGGTACAATTCGAGTCATCCAAGTCCCTTGATTTCCAACCTAAAAGCTAATAAAATGATGTCCAAGGGATTGTTATACCATTTTGTGAGTGTTAATGATCTAGATCATGACATTCCTTCCATAGACTTTGTGCTTGTAGTGAATGAGTTCCAAGATGTTTCCCCCGATGATTTGCCTGGAGTCCCTCCTTTTGGTATCGAACTAAATCCCGATACCAAACCGATTTCAATTCCTCCCTACAGAATGGCTCCAGCTGAACTCAAGGAGTTGAAGTTGTAGTTAAAAGATCTCACTGATAAGGGCTTCATCCAGCCGAGCATATCGCCTTGGGTATCTCCAGTGTTGTTTGTGAAAAAGAAAGATGGAACCCTTAGGATGTGTATCGATTATCGGCAGCCCAACAAAGTCACTAAAAAGAACAAGTATCCACTTCACAGAATAGATAACTTATTCGATCAGCTCCAAGGGTCTAGTTTGTTCTCGAAGATTAATCTTCTTTCCGGGTATCATCAGCTTAGGGTTAGGGATGAAGATATCCCAAAGACAGCCTTTCATACCCGTTATGGTCATTATGAGTTCCTAGTCATGTCATTTGGTCTCACTAATGCACCAACTGTATTTATGAACCTCATAAACCGAGTCTTCCGTGAATACCTTGATTTTTTCGTCATAGTATTCATTGATGACATCCTCATCTACTCTAAGACCAAGGAAGATCATGAACAATGTTTGAGACTAACCTTGCAGGTACTTAGACAACATCATTTGTATGCCAAATTCAGCAATTGTGAATTCTGGCTTAGATCAGTGACCTTCCTAGGTCATGTTGTGTCTGATCAGGGTGTGGAGGTGGACCCCAAGAAGACTGAGGCTGTTAAGAACTGGCAAAGACCTCTTACTCCCACCGATATCCATAGCTTTCAGGTATGGATGGTTACTACCGCAGGTTCGTAGATGGTTTTTCTTCCATTGCCGCCCCACTAACAACTTTGACTACGAAGAAAGCCAAGTTCGACTTGGCGGAGACTTGTGAGAAGAGTTTCCAGGAACTTAAGGACACACTCACTTCACCCCAGTGCTTGCATTGCCTAAATGTGGTGAGAGTTATACTATTTATTGTGATGCATCTAGGATTGGTTTTTTTTTTTTTATGCAGGGTGGTAAGGTGATAGCCTATGCGTCCAGATAGCTTAAGGTTCATGAGAAGAATTATCCCACTCATAACCTGGAGTTGGCAGTTGTGGTATTGGCATTGAAGCTGTGGAGACATTACTTGTACGGGGTGCATGTGGCTGTGTTCACAGACCACAATAGTCTCCAATACGTGTTCACACAGAGGGAGTTGAATCTACATCAGCGGAGATAGTTGGAGCTGTTGAAGGACTATGACATGAGTGTCCACTACCATCCAGGGAAGGCGAATGTTGTAGCTGATGCTTTGAGCAGGTTGAGCATGGGGAGTGCAATCCACATTAATGATGGGAAAAAGGAGTTAGTGAAGGATGAACACAGACTGGCTAGACTGGGTGTGCAGTTGATGGACTATACTAGTGGGGGTGTTTCATTTCATCCTAGTTCTGAATCATCCTTGGTAGTTGAAGTCAAGAAGGGTCAGCATCTTGATCCTGTGTTGATGGAGTTGAAGGACTCAGTGTTGATAAAGATGAATGAGTCCTTTGCCTTGGGAGGTGACGGCATACTTAGGTACCAGGGCAGGCTGTGTGTACTAGACATGGATGATTTGCGGACCAAGATTGTTGCAGAGGCCCATGGTTCCAGGTACTCGAAACATCCAGGTTCCACTAAGATGTATCATGACCTCAAGCAGATCTATTGGTGGGATGGAATGAAGAAAGACATTGTTGCATATGTGGCCAGGTGTCCTAATTGTTAGCAGGTTAAGGCAGAGCACCTTAAGCCTGGTGGTCTCACTCAGATGATTGAGGTTTCGACTTGGAAGTGGGAGGCCATTAACATGGACTTCGTGGTTGGTCTTTCGAGGGCTAGGAGACAGCATGACTCCATATGGGTTATTGTGGACAGATGACTAAGTCTGCCCACTTTATCCCTGTGAAGTCTACTTACAGGGCCGAGGATTATGCGAGACTTTACATTGATGAGATTGTGAGGTGGCATGGGATTGCTTTGTCGATCATTTCGGATAGAGGAGCTCAGTTCACTTCGCATTTCTGGAGATCCTTCCTGAAGAGCTTAGGAACGCAGGTAAATCTCAGTACTACCTTCCATCCTCAGACAAATAGGCGGGCAGAGTGCACCATTCAGACATTGTAGGACATGTTGAGGACGTGTGCGGTTGACTTCAGGGGTAGTTGGGACGACCATCTGCCATTGATAGAGTTCTCGTATAATAACAACTATCACTCCAGCATTGGGATGGCACCGTTTGAGGTACTGTATGGTAGGAGGTGTAGGTCTCCAGTTGGGTGGTTCGAGGTTGGAGAGTCATCCATTTTGGGTCCAGAGATCATTCATGAGGCCTTAGAGAAGCTCAGGGTGATTAGGTACAGGTTGGCTACTGCTTACATTCGGCAGAAGTCTTATGCAGATAACAGGAAGCGGCCCTTAGAGTTTGATGTTGGTAACCAGGTCTACTTGAATATATCACCCATGAAGGGGGTGATGAGGTTTGGCAGGAAGGAAAAGTTGAGTCCAAAGTACGTTGGGCCATACGAGGTTCTACAGCGTGTGGGAGAGGTGGCCTATGAGTTGGCATTGCCTGCGGAGCTAGCTTATGTTCATCCAGTCTTTCATGTCTCTATGTTAAACAAGTGCCTCGGTGATCCAGCATCTATTCTGCCTGTTGAAGGTTTGGTGGTTGATGAAGACTTGTCCTATGAGGAGGCTCCTATTCAGATTTTAGACCGGCAGGTAAAGCGGCTGAGAAACAAGGAGATTGCCACAGTGAAAGTATTGTGAATGAACCATCTTGTTGAGGGTGCTACGTGGGAGGCCGAGGCCGATATGAGATCCCGTTATCCTCATTTTTTCAGCTCTTGAGGTTAGACTTCCTACTCTTAAGTCTAAGTTTCCTTATCTCCTCTATTCTTGGTTGTTGTTGCTTTATTGTGCATAGTACTCATGTGATGATATGACTGCCATTGTTCTAGATAATTAGAAGTGTCATTCAGGGATGAATGTTCCTAAGGGGGGGATAATGTAACAACCCGAAAATGACTATGCTAAGTAATGCCTAAACGTACCTAGAATTCCTAGATTAGACCGGGTTCACACGACTTGGTGCGCGTGGAACCAGACCTCAGAACCTATGCGCAAGCCAACCAACTTGGTGAGTTAGTTGAGCTAGGAAAGGTTGGGTCCAGCCATGTAGGACACCCGAATATTAAGATTCACCCGGATGAGTTTTAACCGAACTTGAAAGGGGTAATCTTAGATTTGGAGGGTCTAGGGGTAAAATGGTCTTTTCCAGGCTAGGGGTAGTATTGTAGTTACCCTAAGTATTTAATTAATTAATTAATTAATGAAAATAGTGGACAATTTGGGTAGGGTTGACCCGAATTGACCCATTTTCACGAGATGAGCTCCACCCGGGTTCGATCCTTAGTGGAAGCAATATCAAGTTGAATTAGTTGGTATTTAATTTGCTGATTTAAGTAAGGGAAAAAACAATTTTTTTAATTTAAAAGAGTCCTAGTTTGACTAAGTCTTCAACTAAAACTCTTACTCCTAAACTTACTCTCACATCTCTCCACTCTCTTTCTCACGCCTATCCACTCTCTTTGTCACGCTCATCATCAGTAAACAGAACAAAAAAAAAAGTTCATCACTCTTGAAGAACTTGTACGCTAAAACTCAAAAGAAAAGCTAAACTAAAAACGAAAAGCGAAAACATTTTTCAAACGGTTTGCGCGTGACATTTCGTTGGAGAAGCATTGTTCTTCGTGGGAGTTGGCAGCACTTGAGATCAGGTTTGAAAGGTTTTAAACGACGAAAAAGGTATGGGTTTTCTTCCTCTTAGTCCGTTTCCCAAGAGACCCCTAAGATTCAGTCGAATTCTAATCCGAAAATAAGGAATGTTCCCCTTTGCATGTCCGTGTCACTAGCTCCCATCGATTGTTGTAGGTTGGGTAAGTTTGCTGGTAGAATTTTGGAATGTAACGTGTTTTCATGATGATTTTTTTCATGTATGTATGTTAGGAATTATGTGATGATAAACGTGTGCAATGTGTGTGTGTGGACGTGTCTCTTGGTCTAGAATTGGAGCATGAAAATGGTACGAATTGGAATATGAAAATGGTATGTTAAATCCTTGTAATTTTGTATGAAATTACTTGGAAAAATGCATGTAATAATTTACGGAATGTCCAGCGAATTGTCATAAAAATCTAACGTACAAAGGATTGAGAAAAATGGACTGGGAACGATGACCAAATTTCCAGAAATCTGGAAATTGGTCTCGGCTAAGCATGGCTGAATTTTTTGTTTATTTTTAATATTTTTTTTTTGGAGTGAGGTCATTAGGGATTGAACCCAAGACCTTACCATATGCAAGCTACTGAAAATTTTATAATAAAAGTGAGGTTAGGGGGGATCGAACTTGGGCCTTAGCCGAGTAAGAGAACTCAGAAAATAAATTAAAAGAAATGAGGCACATGGGATTCGAACCCGTGTGTCCTTGGCTGAAATTAAGATCAGTCCATGCAAGAGTAAAAATAAATAAAATGAGGTTGTGGGGGATCGATCCTGCACCCTCTTGGTCTCAAACGAAAAAATGGAGAGAAAAGAAAAAGAAAAAAAAAGGGAAGTGTAGGTGTTGGGGATCGACCTCGGGTCCCCCAATGCTAAAATTTTAAATCAAAATTAATACAAGACTAAGTGTTACTCAAGGGAATTCAAATCGGGTTCCCTTGCCCAACTCCGTATTGATACATACGTCTTACGTGAATAAATATTTAATGAATGTTGCCCATAGGGATCGAACTCGATACATTGGCATACTTACAAGATGCATACGTCTTGTACCACATAATCTTGGGTAAGTAATGAAGAAAGGAAAACTCTATCGTCCTATAGCCTCTTGTCCATGGATGTGTCACGATTCACAACAATGACCAAGATACTACTAGACGTGGCTTGTGAGACTTTGGACCTTAAACTATTTTCCAAAACCTTATGCTCTGATACCAAGTTTGTTACGACCCGCAAGTACACCCTAGAAGTTAGTGCTACCCTTAGGTCAGAACACGGCGTGCTCGACCTTTCAAAGGTCTTACACAAGCCTCTTAGCTATTCATTACATAAGACATGAAAAGTAGTGCGAAAATTAAACTTTTCACGATAAATTATAATAAAGGAACTTCTTTTACAAATACTAAAGATTGACTCATCATCACAAGCCAACTTAAGACACTACATAAATATCTTAGGGACACAGCTCATTACATTGAAAGAAAATACATAATAAGTCTTAAAGAGGTGCTAAACAAATAAAAACTATGCCCTCGAATATATGAGTACATACTTAGTCTTGAGAGAGTTGATTCCCAAGCTTGACTTCTAACCTTCAACTCACTTCCAACTAATACTTATAAAGTATAGAAAAGCATGGGGTTAGTAAAATAATGTACTAAGTATGGCATTATGCAAAATCATGCAAAAAGGGACAATTTAGTTGAAACATACAAGTCATGCTAATTTGATAAAATCCTTCATGAATTAAGGTACATAACATCATTAAAAACCATCATTTAGCACATAAGGCAAAACATACATTTTTCTAAACATTAAAGCATACTTAAAGTGACCCCAAAATTACACATGAACTACTCCTATCCTAAGTTGTCCAAAGGCTCCCATAAGTAAGACATAAGGAGATCGCCCAAACAACCTCCTCAATACCTACTCAAGAGATCCTTAAGACTACTAGGGATAGGCTTATTTCATTTCATTTACGAATCAACACTCCATTCTAAAGACACTAGAGAAACATATTTGCATTGAAGAACTTCACATAAGTACCCCTCTCAAGTGGACTTACAAGTCACACAAAGTGCAATGTGAGAGTAGCATCCCATACTACTACCCCCACTATGTGCTCCTTGAGGATTCCATGAGATTAGATACACTACATTCATCATTCATGAGTTTAATCATACAAGAAATACCTTTAACATGATTTCTTAACAATATACATAAAGTCACATTACTTTCATTTACATCATATCATGACCCATTCATACATTTCATATAAGGACACACCAAGACTCCCTCCAAATTTCTAGTTGTGCAATGGATAGGTAATGTCCCATTCCACCACCTACCCTAAGTAGTACAACCTTAAGAAGTCTTAGTTCTTTACATTATTTTGTGTGGAATAGCTTTAACAAACATAGACCATGAGAGCTTGACATGGAATCCC
This sequence comes from Solanum sitiens, assembly GCA_016801875.1. Taxonomy (NCBI): domain Eukaryota; kingdom Viridiplantae; phylum Streptophyta; class Magnoliopsida; order Solanales; family Solanaceae; genus Solanum; species Solanum sitiens. The sequence continues at coordinate 999,912 of JABWTJ010000651.1, read as the reverse complement.
GGTACAACCCTTACCGGATGAGGGATCCCTACTTGCTTAAGGTAGGGTCATATTCTTTAGCCTTTACAACGGTTATCCAATAGCTCCACCTACACGAGCGCATAGTCAAGTGATAAGGAAATTGCTAATAAGTAACTCACTCTCTACTAACGAGGAACACTCATCTCAAGAGTTACATTGGATACAACATCTCTACTCACGAAGTGTACCCACCCCTTTTTCAAATCCTCTCGGTGCTACGCATAACTACCCAACAGAGCCTTAAACATTCATTGACTATAGGTTAGGAGATAACTATTGAACACCCCATCTCACTCACGATGGGTATCAAACCGCCAACCTATCTTGGAAAGCTCATTGGGAATAGTGAGGTTGCTACTAAACACTTCATCTCTACTAACGAAGAGTGTTCACCCTAAAATCCCCCCTTTTCATACTTAGGAATAGTAGGGATGGTATAGACACTTCATCTCTACTACCGAAGAGTGTCTACCCTATGATCCCCCATTTTCATTCATTGACTTCATTCATGCATTCAAGTGTGTGTGTGAGTACATGTGAGCGCACCTTTCACATAATGACCATTATTCATAACATTGATTTCTATACATACTCAACTCACATTTATCACCATTCACACATTATCATACTTCACATATAAAATGCATACTTCATCTAGAAATAAACCTTCAAGATGCTCATATCAACATTCCAACACATACCATACATATACATATCAAAATTATCACTTCACTTCACATATCATGCCTTCAAGGCCATTCTCACAATACTCATATAAATTCATATAATTCAAGTAAACACCACCACCAAAGGTGGACAATAACACTTAAGAATAACTTCTATATAGCTTAAACAAGATAGAACAACTTACCTTTCATCCAAGCCATTACCACCTATTCATAATTTATACAATAATAGATAATAAAATATCCCTTAGGGCAGTAGCTAAAACTCAATAAAACCACCAAGAAACAATAACATTAACATTATCTAGTCATGCTCATAGAACCCATTTCATAAGCCAAAAGTTTATAAAAGAATAGACATGATTCCATTGGGGTTTTGACATGAAAAACATCTCTTAAAACTAAGAACAACTCATTTTAACCATTAAAACATTTCCATAAAAAGACCCATACTTAGAGTCAAAAAATAAAGAAGATTGAAGTTTTGAATCCTTTTTGAAATCTTTTTGATAGGGCTCCTCGAATGAAAGAATGTACAACGATGACTAGCATACCTTAATATGAAGAAACCCACGAGAATTTGGTGAAGAAAACGTGAAGAACTTGGTCCTCTTCCTTGGAGCTTGAATCTTCTTCAATGGAGGTGTTTGGAGAGATGTTTTGGGAGAGAAATTTGATTTGATCTTTAGGGTTGTAAATGACGGGTGAAATGAGGTTTAAAATGACCTAAATCAGTCCACAAATGATCCCCAAAGTTCAGAAAAGACCCCCATGCCATTTGGACCCTTTCGAACTTGAAATTTGATTTAAAAACGTCGCAGCCAAATCTGGGACTTCGCTGCGCGTCGCAAGGCAAGATCCATATTCTTGCCTCTCAAAATTTTGAGGCAGTGCACCTCGTGTAAAGGGCACGTCGTGAGGTAGGGCTCCAGATCCTGCCCCTGCACGATGCTGTCACGACTAGAATCTAGACCCCAGACAAGACCGGCTTCGTTGACCTCTAAGAGGTCGCAGACAAGCCTACATACGTCATTCTTACTTCATCTAGGTTAATTTTAGCGGAAAATTTGAAACTTTTTGTTTCTTAACTTACTTATTAAACATTCTCATTAATACATAATTGTTCACCATCAACCATCTAATATCAAGATTATCAAATGAAAGAAATAGTATAACATAGTAATAAAGATGTACTTGCCAAAATGGCACCAATACAATGTATGAATAAAACAGGAAAGAAACGCTAGTGGAACATGCTCCACTAGCTCAACTCTAAAACTAAGCTAGAATATAAATGGGAGCATCCTCGAAAGTATGAGGGCCTACCAAGTCCGGATGAATGCTCGATGTCCGGATAGCTTCAGCATCAACCTGTAGCTCTAGCGTCCACCTGTGCCTGCACCTAAAATTGTAGAGTTGTATAGGGTTAGTACACACTTGTACTAAGTATGGGTATATGCAAGCACACACCAAGGACATGCATGAGAAAAGATAGATCTTTTCTAACAACATGATTATGGAAAGTCAAGTCAGTGGACTTGCCAAATTTAGATTAGGAAAGTTAGTGAACCTTCCAAATTTGGAATAGGAAAGTCAGTGAGCTTTCCAAATTTGGATTAGGAAAGTCAGTGAGCTTTCCAAATTTGGATTAGGAAAGTCATGACATGAGAGTAACATGCATCATCATAATTATCATATTGCACACAACACATAACATCTTACACATAGCACATATCATATTGCATATAGCACATAACATCTTTCATATCATTTATTCATATGCCATGAGACCTTGGAATCATGGACTTAACATTAAGACTTTCCAAAATGAGGGCTCAACATATGGGACCTCAACTAGGGAGTCTTCATTAGCAAAAACAGAGTCTGCTTCATTCATTCATACGTACTTCATTTCATTTCGTTCATAGGCCAGTATAAACACCAGCTATACCTAGGGTGTAGTTTAAGACTTTCATCGGGTTTGCTGTGCAATGATCAAGAATAACCTAGTGTCATTACCTGAGTCTATCTCACCTCTTGATTATCCTATCCTACCACCTTTGGTATCATTCATTTCATTATGTGTTTCATTTGAGGCTGGCCTCATTCATTCATTGGGAACTTTAACTTTAACCGACATAGATCATGTGAGCATCATGAAATCCAGTCTCTCCCCCACACCAAAAAGAGGTGGAATCACCGTCCAACCCAAAAACATGCTAGCATACATAGGAATTTAACCCCGCCAGTTCCCTATATTGGCAGTATAGGTTCAAAGACCAGGAGATATAAGGAGACCCATACCCGGCAAGCCGGACAGTCTCATCTCATGAGACTTACGTGAACCTCCGCCCTTTCCGAAAGAAGGCATCACCGCTCATAGCTAGTCTATCGGTGCTCAGTATAAAGTTCCATTTCATTCAACTCATACGTCATGGAAGCTGGCTTCTAGTATGAGGACATCATAGCTCAATAGATGATTTCTCATCTCATCATTAGTATTAAGTATACATTATTCTCAATACTTTTATTAGAGTGTTCATATAGACTGTTTTCTTCATTAACTTTACACTCTCATAGGTGAGTACATTTTGGTAACATTTACTTAGGCTCTTTTGAGATTGCTCTCATCTTTCACATTAGCATCTTATCATGTTGTCACCACATTCATTAACATTAGGACATTTGCTCTTCATAATTACTCACCACATTTTACGTGAATGTTAATTTCATCATATGCCAATATACTTGGCTATTTGTGTGTTTCACACACTTACTTAACCCTTCTAGGGTTTTGTCATTTCATTACATAATAATCATTTCAGCGTATGCCAATGCACTAGGCCATTTAGTGTGTTTTACACTCATACTTAACCCTTCTAGGGTTACATCCTTTCATTACATACATCTTAGGTTCACTTCTTTAAAACGTATGCTAGACTTATGAGTCTATACACACAAGCCATGAGGCTTCATTCATAATTCGTTAAATTATTCATATATTCCTAAGATTATGTTGTACAAGACTTATGTATCTTGTATATATGCCAAGATCTTGATTTTGATCTAAGTATGTGGCATTATTCTTGGATATTTTGTTCACATATGACTTATGTATCAATATGGATGTTTGGGCAAGGAAACCCAAGTTCGAATCACTTGGATAACATTTACATTTGTCATTGATTTTAATTTTTAATCTCCATGACCTTGGGACTCTAGATTGAACCCCAACATTAGCATTGTACCTTTAATTTTCTACTTGGTTTTCCCTTTAATTTGGCCGAAGGGTTGTGGGTTCGAACCCCCACAACCCCTTTTTATTTTTCATTAACATCACATTGCCCCTTTACGCCCAAACCAAGAGGTTGTGGGATCAAACCACCACAGCCTCTTTTATTTGTTCTTCATTTTCGCTGGGAATTGGGAGGTTGTGGGTTCGAACCCCCACAGCCTCCTTGTTTAAATTTTATTTTTGCTGAGGCTGTGAGGTTGTGGGTTCGAACCCCCACAGCCTCCTATTTTTATTTTAAATTAACTCCTTAGGCTAGGTGTTTAGCAGTGAGGTTGTGCGATCGAGCCCTCACAGCCTCACTTTGTTTTCTTAATTAATTTCGCTCCTTTCCTTCTATCCCTGAGGTCGTGGGTTCGATTTCCACGCCTCACACTTTCTTTTTTTTCTTTAATTTCTCTTCTCTCCTTCGCAGCTTGGAGGTCGTGGGTTCGATTCTCACGCCTACCATTTATTTAATTCATTAATTACTCTCTCCTTTCTCTTCCAGCAGCCCGAGTTCGATTCCCCCCAGCCCCATTTTTCACCTCCTTTTTGCGATTTACAGTAGCTATGCGGGTGAGGTCACAGGTTCAAATCCTGGTGGCCTCAACCTTTTAAAACTCATTAATTTCCAGATTTCCCTATTGAACTTTAGTCTAAATTAACATTGCATAGTTGCTGGAAATTTTGGTCATTTTCAACTCATTTTTATCAACATTTTCACTTGATTCATAGTGTGTATTCATATACCATTTTAACACATTTTTAGGCGCATCTTTCATAGGTTTATTTGGCTAAAAGATTGTTATTCAATCAACCACATTTCATTACAATGAACATCACGTTGTGTACAACTTTTGCACATAAAATACAAAGATTAAACATGCTAATTCACACTTCCAACAGTGACTAAGTTCACTGCCAAACGTGCACACACACACATCATTTTTTTCCGATCACACATTGCTTGTCATTTTCGTGATTTCACGTACATAAACATATTCACATTCAATACAAACACATCACACATAGCTAAGTCTACCAGCAAACAAAACCCAACCTATGAATCATTGGGAGCTAGTGACAAGGACATTCAAAGGGGGAACAACCCTAGTTTTCGGAGTGAATATCTTTAATCTTAAGGGGTCTCCTGGGAAAGGGACCAATAGAGAAGAAACCCATACCTTTAATTGATGTTCAAACGTTGAATTTGCTGCCCAAAACCCTCTCCAAAATCAGTCCAAGCCTCCTCAACGTACACACCAATCGACGGACAACTTCTCTTTACCTTAACGTTTTTGGTTACTTTGTTTTTCTTAAAATTTTCGTGTGTTCTTCAAGTGTGAAGAACTTTAGTTATAGTTTTTGTTCTTCACGTTAATTGGCAAAGACAACAACAGAGTTTTGGAAGTGTGAGTGATGTGATAGACGTGAGAGAGTGAATGTGAGAAGTGGTTTAGGCTTAGGTAAGGACTTAGTCAAATTAGGACTCTCCTTAACAAACAAAAATATGATTTATTTAATTATACGTGAAAGGACCACTTTGCCCCTACGAAAATCAGATTTTAATCAACAATTAAATCATCAATTTGTTGCTTCCATTGGGGCTCGAACTCGGGTGGAGTGACACTTACGAAATGGACCCTTTCGGGTCAACCCGAGACTAATTGGTTCTTTAATTAAATTAATTAATTAATTAATTCCTTATGGTAATTACGATATTACCCTTGGCCTGGAAAAGACATTTTACCCCTGGACCCTCAAAACTTAAAATTTCCTCTTTTAAGTCCGGTAAAGACACTTTCGATTAGATCTTCGTTTTCAAGAGCCCTAAAAGGTTGGTTCCAACCTTTCCAAGCTCAACTAACTCCCCAAGTTAGTTGGCTTGGCCGTAGTAAGGGTTCTGAGGTCTGGTTCTACGCGTATCAATTCGTGTGAACATTGGTCTAATCGCAAGTATTCTTGACACCTTAAGCATTTATCTTATTCATTTTTAGGGTTGTTACAGATGCCTTGGCCAGAATCTTTACCCATGCTTGGGTCCTCCTTGGGGGCCCTTCAGGTGGTCCCTGAGGAGTCGTACTCGTACTTTTTGACACTTGGTACATCCCTCTACGCATTGGAAACATTGACACTCAATTTAACTATCAAGTCATCCCCCAAAACTTCACTACAAAACACTACGACACACTAGTTCAACTTCGACTAGTTTTCGGACGTCTTGGGCATTTGACATCCAAACGCTCCCAAACATTCCAAACTGACTTCTATTGCTAAAATATACTATTTTAATGCATTATTAAATCATGAAACACATGTGAATCTCTATTTTGACCTATTTCATTTTTAGGGTGTAACAGGGACTGAGGCTTGTATTTGGTCCCTCCTTTCCCTAGGCTAAGTCCCTATTTAACGAGACCCATACCAACGGGGCGTCGACTGAACCACCGGGCGTCGAGTGCCTCCGTGGTTTGGTCTATCTTGGGAAGCCTTGGCACCAACTTTGGGTCCTTCCTCAAGGACCCTTGGGTGGTCCTTGGGGATACTTGCCTGGACGTTCCCAACCCAAACATGACCGTATAAGAGTTTAGGACCTCTCTCATCAATTTCCCCCAAAACGAACACGTAAAACTCGATGAAACATGCCTAAATACACAAGGTCACTTCAAGGCACATCTTTCGAACGTCATGGACGTTTGACCTGCAAAATTCACGAAACTTGACACAATGCCTATATACAACATAATAACTCATTTAAGGACCTTATAACCTCATGAATCACACATAAACACATAGAACCACATATGAGGCACATAGGTGACTCAGTCGTCGAACGTCTTAGTCATCACTTGATGTTTGACACCCAATGCACCTAATACTTTATACAATGCCTCAATAAAACATAATAGACCATTTTAGGGCCTTAGTCCATCATGACCCCTTCTTGGTATCAGAGCTAGATAACTAAATAATTAACTAAGCTATCAACAGAAAAGCAATGGAAAACAAAGCATCTACGAGCAATCTACAAGAACAGGTATACTTAAAACTAATTATGAGTAACTAAATTGCTTTATTCCTGAAAGTTTTTTCCTGATTATAAGTAGTTATTATGAACTAATAATGTTATAATAGTCATCTTTAAAAAATCTTTACTATGAAATTATTCTGAGAATAAGTAAGCCTAGACTATGCCATCCTAAAGTGGAAACCGGTAGGCGAGGAAGCCGTTTGGGGAAGTACACAGAGTTGAGGCGCTGTTAAGGTAACTGATTCAATGAAAATGTCATAGTAATAGTCTAACTAAGATGAATATTATACTATTATCTTTCATGATAAATACATATAAACTGCGAAAAAATTGGAAGGAATAAAATTGATTAAGTGAAAATAATTTGAATTAAAACTGAATATGCCTACATACTTGTTAGATAATGATGATAATTATATGATGTTATTGTTTTATATATTGAAAGATATTGATAATGATACTCGTATGATAATTTATGATATGTTAATTATGCATGAGATAATCGAAACTATAGGTTGGTCTGAGCTGATAGTTGATGATAATTTAGATATAGATGATTTATTCGACGATTTAGAATTATATAGAGATCAATGATTAATTTTAGATATTTGAGGTTATGGAAAGAAACTAAAGAAAAGATAGATATTGAAGAACAATTATTATATGATAATGTAAATAAATATATATATCTTCGAAACGAAAGATATTTAGAGTATATAGAAACTAATGCAAAAGAAATCCAGCAATTAAATATTTTAAAAAAGGAATATTATGACCAAATATTTTCCTAAAAAATTATAATGAATCAAAGGATAGAGAAACAACTTATAATTGAAGAAATAAATAGATTACAGTATAGACACGATTTTATGAAAGAACAACTAATAGTAAATATAGTTGCAGGAGTATGTAAAAAATCTATTCTAATACAAAAGAAAAATATATTTGAATTAAAATTAAAAATAGATTGTTTGGAATATAAACTACAACATAATCTATTTTATAACAATAGTAATAATGAATAAAGAAGAATTTATAGTTGACGAAAAAACCTATGAAAATTATGAAGGATTAACAATAAAAATAGTTTTTTCAAATCTAGGTAGAAGGTATAAAAAAATAGGAGATAAATTATATCTAATGTTAGAAAAAGAATCTGCTAAACTAGAAGATAGTTTAACCGCTATGATAAGAATAACAAAAGAAAATGAAGATATAGATAAAGCTAAAGAAATTGATAAAATACGAACTGAAGCTACTAAAGAGATTAAGAAAATTGAAGATATAAAAAACACTAAAATCGAAGAATTAGAAAAAGAATTAGCTCATTTAAAATTACTAGTTGAAGAAAGACAAAAAGAAAAACTAGCTAAGGAAATAGATGATATGAAACAAATACTTATTGAAACTGAAAATTTTGAAATAACTGCGATAAATGAAAATGAATCTGATTTATCAGAAAATTTTGAAACCAGTGATATTAGCGAAACGTATACTGAAATTTTAAAACAAACAAATAATTTAAAATTAGAAATTAATACAAACAATGTAAATAAACCAGGAACATCTAAAACTCCAGATTATAGCCCTAGGAGAAATCCTAGAGTAACTACACCAATTTACTATACAGAAAGTTATGAAAATTCCGATCGCACTAATGCAATATGGAATAGTAGATTAAATACTAAATGGAAACCTAAGAAGCTAATTGAACAAACTAACTTTTTAGACTTAGATTGTGTAACAGATATAAATAAAATAATTCTTTTATGGATAGGTAATTTATCAAAACAATTAATCGATAATAAAATTACAATAAAAGAAACACCTGGATATATAGAAAGAACCTTAATAGGAGTAACAAAACTATGGATAGAAAATTTACCTAATGAAAGCAAAGCAGCTTTAAGAAGTGACAAAAAACTAGATGGTTCATTAACCACATCTAATATAGAAATTCTAGAAAAATACGAATTAGCTTTTAGAAATGAATTTGGAAGTATGACTTCTGATATAAAAGAACAAACTAAACTTAAACTAATAAATAGACAATTAATGACAAAATTATCAATACATAATATGTGTTATATAGAAGAATATACTTGTGCTTTTAAAGAATATTATTACAAAGCCCAATATAATACAAATGAAGCTGACGAAATAAAAAATTTATATTTTACAAAATTACCAGAACCTTTTAGTACAAACATAATAAAAGACTGGAATAATAGTGACACTACAAATACTTTAGGATATAGAATAAACTTCTTACATCAATGGTTCATACAACTATGTGAATCTCAAAAAGAAAAGTTAACAATGGAAAAGGTTTTGTTAAAAAATCTAGACTGTTGTACATATATAACTGCACCCCAATTTGGTTATAAAGAAAAAAGTTATAAAATAAACCGTAGAAATAAACATAAAAAATATCGAAAAAGAAGAACAAAATATAAGTATAGAAAACCAAGAAAACGTTATTATATAAAAGATTATAAGCAAAAACGTTTATCTAAACCAAAGAAAGATATATCAAATTGTAATTGTTATAATTGTGGAAAACTAGGACATTTAGCTAAAGATTGCAAATTACCCAAAAATATAAAAAAGAAGAAAATTGCAGAACTTATACTAGATGATAATAAATATAAGCAAATAGATTATTTAGATTATGATTTAGACGATAACGATAGTATCTATGAATTTTTAGATAATGAAATAAATAATTATTCAGAAATAGAAAAAGATGTTTATGAAACAGAATTAGAAAATAACTCCGATATAGAATCTGATATAGAATATGACTGAAGAGACTATAAATGTTATTACAACTGAAGAATATAATGATGAAGAGTCTGTTGAACAAAAGATAATATTCGATAACAATGTTTTTCAAGAAATAAGAAATAAAGAATTAGACTTAAGCGTAGAAAAAGTACTAAAAATACCTTTGTTAAATCAATTCTTTAAACGAAGTAAAGAAGAATACTATGTAGTAAGTCAAAAAGAGCATATTATAGATTGCAAATATACTAAAGGAAAAGCTCAAATTCCAATTCTCAATAAAAGAGTAATTAATCAAGAAATACAGCAAATAAAATCTAAAGCCCCTATCAAATATGTACATTTAGGAGGAACAGAGATATTATTAAAAGCTTGTTTTAGAGAAGGAATAGATACACCAATAGAGCTATACCTAGCTGATGATAGAATTATACATCCTATAGAAAAAAGCATAATAAGTGCAATAAAAGGAAATTTAATATACCAAAAATTTAAATTCATTATAAGTGCTAATTATTCAATAGCTTTAACAGATAAAAACATAGATAAATCATTAATGTTATATTGGAAATTATCAGGAATTGAATTAGAACCTGGAAGCAAAATATTTACTGTAAGATGTAAAAATCTATATATTTTAACGACAAAACATAAAGTTATTGCAAAAAACAATAGATAGAATTAAGATCGACAATCCTTTCGATCAAATTCTTACAATTATAGATAATAATGACTATAGTTACAATGCAATGAATGTAAATAATGATTTACAGATAATACAAGAAAGAGTAAATACCCCTAAACTATCCAGAACTACCTCATCACGAGCTAGTACTTCAAAAAGAAAATATGATTTTTCTGAAATACAATATACTGAAGATGAATTAATAAATAATTACTTTATAGCAGGAATTATGGACAATAAAAAATATAAAATATTGATAAATACTGGCGAAGAGGAAAATTATATAAATAAAGAATTAGTCCCAGAAGATGAACTTACTAAAATAGGACATATTTGCCCTGGATTACCTACAGAAATTATAATTTGTAAAGAGACAGTAAAAAAAGATATAATAATAGGAGGTTTAAACTTCACTATACCATTTAAAATTTACCAAAATGAACATAATATAACCTTAGGGTTAAAATGGTTAGAACAATTTATACCTTATAAAATAGAAGATAGTAAATTAATACTAACTTGTCAAAACAAGAAAATTATTATACAAAGAATAAAATGAAAATATATATCCTTGCGAAAATTATTGTAGAAGGATATTATAATAGATATTATACACCTATGATAGACACAGGAGCTGAAACAAATATATGTAAATATAATTGTTTACCAGAAACTAAATGGGAAAAATTACAAACACCTTTAATAGTGACTGGATTTAATAATGAAAGTAGTATGATTACTTACAAAGCTAAAAATGTTACAATACAGATATGGGATAAAATCTTAACAATAGAAACTATATATTGTTTTGATTGTAAAACAAAAGATATATTACTAGGAATGCCTTTCTTAGAAAAACTATACCCCCATATAATAACCAAAACGCATTGGTGGTTTACAACACCATGTGGTTATAAAATAGGAGCAAAAAGAGTTAAAAATAAACTAAGAAAATCTGTAGATTGGATAAAAGGAAACGAAAAAATAAATCAAACATTAGAAAATGTAAAAGATATTAATAATTTTGAAATTATTATACTTACAATAGATAAACTAAAATCAATTACTGCTCAATTAGAATCTTTATACAATGATAATCCTTTATATGGATGGGAAAAACATAAATACAATGATAATCCTTTATATGGATGGGAAAAACATAAAACTACTGTAACGATTGAACTAATAAATGAAAATAGTATAATATTACAAAAACCATTAAGATATAATTTTGATGATCTTAATGAATTTAAAATTCATATAGATGAATTATTAAAAAATAATTATATACAAGAAACAAATAGTAAACATTGTAGTCCGGCATTTATTGTTAATAATCACAATGAACAAAAACGAGGTAAAACTAGACTGGTTATTGACTATAGAAACTTAAATGCTAAGACAAAAACATATAATTATCCTATTCCAAATAAGATATTAAAAATCCGACAAATACAAGGTTACAACTATTTTAGTAAATTCGATTGTAAATCGGGTTTTTATCATTTAAAACTTGATGATAAATCAAAACAGTTAACCGCATTTACTGTACCCCAAGGATATTATGAATGGAACGTATTACCCTTTGGATATAAAAATGCACCAGGAAGATATCAATGCTTTATGGATAATTACTTTAGTCAATTAGAAAATTGTATAGTATATATTGACGATATATTATTATATTCTAAAACAGAAGAAGAACATATTAAATTGTTAGAAAAATTTATTCAAATAGTTAAGCAATCTGGAATTAGTTTGAATAAAAGAAAAATAGAATTAATGAAATCACAGATCGAATTTCTCGGAATACAAATAGATAAATCAGGTATTAAAATGCAAACGCATTTAGTACAAAAAATTATTGATTTAGATGAAAATATAGATACGAAAAAGAAATTACAGTCCTTTTTAGGATTAGTAAATCAGGTAAGAGAATATATACCTAAATTAGCGGAATATTTAAAACCTTTACATAAAAAACTGAAAAAAGATGTCGAATATTATTTTGATAAAAAAGATAATGAAAATATTAAAAATATTAAACGATTATGCAAAAATCTACCAAAACTAAACTTTCCTGATGAAAAAAGAAATTTCACATATATTGTTGAAACTGATTCTAGTGAACATAGTTATGGCGGATTATTAAAATATAAATATAATGATGAAAAAATTGAATATCATTGCAGATACCATTCAGGATCATATACAGAACCCCAGATAAAATGGGAAATTAACCGTAAAGAGCTATTAGCACTATATAAATGTTTATTAGCTTTTGAACATTATATTGTATATAACAGATTTATTGTTCGAATAGACAATACACAGGTAAAATGGTGGCTAACACGCAAGATAGATGATTCAGTAACGACAAAAGAAATACGTAGATTAGTATTGAATATATTAAACTTTACTTTTACAATTGAAGTAATTTCTACTAATAAAAATTTTATTGCAGACTACCTCAGTAGAAACAGATACGATGAAGCAGTTATTAACCATGATGACAAGCCTTTGTCAAAAGGTTGATAAAATAGATAATGAAGTGAAACTGCTAAAAGAGCAAGTTAACAGTCAGCAGCATGACTTAAAACATGCGGAGCTACGTCTTCAGGCAGACGGAAAAAAGCCAGAGATAAAAGGTGACGATGAGAAACACCATAAAACTCAAAAGATAAAAGGTGACGATGAGAAACACCTTAAAACTCAAATTATTAACAAATTATCTATTACAGGAATTGCAGGTACTGGAAAAGAAGTTATGGAGCTATCAAAACCAAAACCTATAAATTTAAACAATTTATTCAAAAAACCTTTTATACCTAAACTTCAGATAATTGAGTCTTCAACACCACAAACATCTACCTATGCAGCCAGCTTAAACAAGGACAAGAAGATGTACAACCACATCACTCAAAACTATATAGAAAATATATACCAAATAGTGACCTTCTTGAACACAAAACCAAGATCAACTACTACCAAAGAAAAAACCGAAGATTATATCACCCAGAAACTTCAAGGATATAACAAGTTAATTGCACAGCCAAAAACTAACCCAAACTTAGTTAAAACCTGTTTTAATTATGGATTGTTAAATACAGTTTATACATATACAGGCGAAGAAGTTAGTGGAATCCCAGAAATCCACAGAGCATTTCTTATATATAAGAAGATAACCAAAGGAAACTTATTTTTTATACGATGTTATACAGCACCAGCAGAGATATTATTCAGCGAAATAAAACCTATAATCCAAGTTGTAAAAATTGGATTAACAAAAGATATGATCATACCCGAAGATATTGGTCAACAACCAGAAATATCCAAAATTGAGTTACCAAATTTCTTTGCAAATAAAAGGATAATTGGACTATCTACAATTATTCAAGAATTAGCAAATAATTATTTACAAGGTAATGCAATTTGGAGCTATTATTCAAGAGACCATTTAATGATTTATGCAAATTCGCGCGAGATAAGGCAAGCAGATATGGATGAAGTCCAGAAATGGATATTGTCTTTAATCAAACCAGAAGATATGCCTACTACAAGAGCAATTAAAAGAGGATTTATTTCCGACGAATTATTAACAAGATATTGCAAGTTAATCGGACATAAATATCCGGAACATATTTGCACCAAATGCAATGAAGGAGATAAGACGGTACCAGACGTCTTATTCGAATAAAGCAGATAATGAAAAGAAGATAAGAAGTCAAAAGTTATTTTGGAATTGTCGGCCAATATAGGCCATAATTATATTTTAGTCTTTGTCGGCCACATGTAGGCCACTATAGTTAGCTTTTACTTTTCTTTAAAGCTTTGTCGGCCAATTGTAAAGACGGCCATTATAGTAAAGTAGTTTGTCATATAGCGTCGGCAGAATTATAATCTGCCAAGTGTGCTAAATAGTGTCGGTCATTGTCCTGACCAATTATGGAGTTTGTATTATAAATAGAGGCTTCAGACCTCAGAAATAAACAAGCTTTCCACCATCCTCTCTCTTCTCTTAATATTCTCTCAACCACCTACAAGATAGAATTCAAATATATTTTTCTTTTGTATTAGAATAGATTTTTTACATACTCCTGCAACTATATTTACTATTAGTTGTTCTTTCATAAAATCGTGTCTATACTGTAATCTATTTATTTCTTCAATTATAAGTTGTTTCTCTATCCTTTGATTCATTATAATTTTTTAGGAAAATATTTGGTCATAATATTCCTTTTTTAAAATATTTAATTGCTGGATTTCTTTTGCATTAGTTTCTATATACTCTATTATTTTATATAAATACATATAAAATAATTCTTTTATGGATAGGTAATTTATCAAAACAATTAATCGATAATAAAATTACAATAAAAGAAACACCTGGATATATAGAAAGAACCTTAATAGGAGTAACAAAACTATGGATAGAAAATTTACCTAATGAAAGCAAAGCAGCTTTAAGAAGTGACAAAAAACTAGATGGTTCATTAACCACATCTAATATAGAAATTCTAGAAAAATACGAATTAGCTTTTAGAAATGAATTTGGAAGTATGACTTCTGATATAAAAGAACAAACTAAACTTAAACTAATAAATAGACAATTAATGACAAAATTATCAATACATAATATGTGTTATATAGAAGAATATACTTGTGCTTTTAAAGAATATTATTACAAAGCCCAATATAATACAAATGAAGCTGACGAAATAAAAAATTTATATTTTACAAAATTACCAGAACCTTTTAGTACAAACATAATAAAAGACTGGAATAATAGTGACACTACAAATACTTTAGGATATAGAATAAACTTCTTACATCAATGGTTCATACAACTATGTGAATCTCAAAAAGAAAAGTTAACAATGGAAAAGGTTTTGTTAAAAAATCTAGACTGTTGTACATATATAACTGCACCCCAATTTGGTTATAAAGAAAAAAGTTATAAAATAAACCGTAGAAATAAACATAAAAAATATCGAAAAAGAAGAACAAAATATAAGTATAGAAAACCAAGAAAACGTTATTATATAAAAGATTATAAGCAAAAACGTTTATCTAAACCAAAGAAAGATATATCCAATTGTAATTGTTATAATTGTGGAAAACTAGGACATTTAGCTAAAGATTGCAAATTACCCAAAAATATAAAAAAGAAGAAAATTGCAGAACTTATACTAGATGATAATAAATATAAGCAAATAGATTATTTAGATTATGATTTAGACGATAACGATAGTATCTATGAATTTTTAGATAATGAAATAAATAATTATTCAGAAATAGAAAAAGATGTTTATGAAACAGAATTAGAAAATAACTCCGATATAGAATCTGATATAGAATATGACTGAAGAGACTATAAATGTTATTACAACTGAAGAATATAATGATGAAGAGTCTGTTGAACAAAAGATAATATTCGATAACAATGTTTTTCAAGAAATAAGAAATAAAGAATTAGACTTAAGCGTAGAAAAAGTACTAAAAATACCTTTGTTAAATCAATTCTTTAAACGAAGTAAAGAAGAATACTATGTAGTAAGTCAAAAAGAGCATATTATAGATTGCAAATATACTAAAGGAAAAGCTCAAATTCCAATTCTCAATAAAAGAGTAATTAATCAAGAAATACAGCAAATAAAATCTAAAGCCCCTATCAAATATGTACATTTAGGAGGAACAGAGATATTATTAAAAGCTTGTTTTAGAGAAGGAATAGATACACCAATAGAGCTATACCTAGCTGATGATAGAATTATACATCCTATAGAAAAAAGCATAATAAGTGCAATAAAAGGAAATTTAATATACCAAAAATTTAAATTCATTATAAGTGCTAATTATTCAATAGCTTTAACAGATAAAAACATAGATAAATCATTAATGTTATATTGGAAATTATCAGGAATTGAATTAGAACCTGGAAGCAAAATATTTACTGTAAGATGTAAAAATCTATATATTTTAACGACAAAACATAAAGTTATTGCAAAAAACAAAATAGATAGAATTAAGATCGACAATCCTTTCGATCAAATTCTTACAATTATAGATAATAATGACTATAGTTACAATGCAATGAATGTAAATAATGATTTACAGATAATACAAGAAAGAGTAAATACCCCTAAACTATCCAGAACTACCTCATCACGAGCTAGTACTTCAAAAAGAAAATATGATTTTTCTGAAATACAATATACTGAAGATGAATTAATAAATAATTACTTTATAGCAGGAATTATGGACAATAAAAAATATAAAATATTGATAAATACTGGCGAAGAGGAAAATTATATAAATAAAGAATTAGTCCCAGAAGATGAACTTACTAAAATAGGACATATTTGCCCTGGATTACCTACAGAAATTATAATTTGTAAAGAGACAGTAAAAAAAGATATAATAATAGGAGGTTTAAACTTCACTATACCATTTAAAATTTACCAAAATGAACATAATATAACCTTAGGGTTAAAATGGTTAGAACAATTTATACCTTATAAAATAGAAGATAGTAAATTAATACTAACTTGTCAAAACAAGAAAATTATTATACAAAGAATAAAATGAAAATATATATCCTTGCGAAAATTATTGTAGAAGGATATTATAATAGATATTATACACCTATGATAGACACAGGAGCTGAAACAAATATATGTAAATATAA
Source organism: Solanum sitiens (assembly GCA_016801875.1). Lineage (NCBI taxonomy): Eukaryota > Viridiplantae > Streptophyta > Magnoliopsida > Solanales > Solanaceae > Solanum > Solanum sitiens. The sequence goes on along the minus strand of JABWTJ010000651.1, from coordinate 982,743 downwards.
TTGTTTACCAGAAACTAAATGGGAAAAATTACAAACACCTTTAATAGTGACTGGATTTAATAATGAAAGTAGTATGATTACTTACAAAGCTAAAAATGTTACAATACAGATATGGGATAAAATCTTAACAATAGAAACTATATATTGTTTTGATTGTAAAACAAAAGATATATTACTAGGAATGCCTTTCTTAGAAAAACTATACCCCCATATAATAACCAAAACGCATTGGTGGTTTACAACACCATGTGGTTATAAAATAGGAGCAAAAAGAGTTAAAAATAAACTAAGAAAATCTGTAGATTGGATAAAAGGAAACGAAAAAATAAATCAAACATTAGAAAATGTAAAAGATATTAATAATTTTGAAATTATTATACTTACAATAGATAAACTAAAATCAATTACTGCTCAATTAGAATCTTTATACAATGATAATCCTTTATATGGATGGGAAAAACATAAAACTACTGTAACGATTGAACTAATAAATGAAAATAGTATAATATTACAAAAACCATTAAGATATAATTTTGATGATCTTAATGAATTTAAAATTCATATAGATGAATTATTAAAAAATAATTATATACAAGAAACAAATAGTAAACATTGTAGTCCGGCATTTATTGTTAATAATCACAATGAACAAAAACGAGGTAAAACTAGACTGGTTATTGACTATAGAAACTTAAATGCTAAGACAAAAACATATAATTATCCTATTCCAAATAAGATATTAAAAATCCGACAAATACAAGGTTACAACTATTTTAGTAAATTCGATTGTAAATCGGGTTTTTATCATTTAAAACTTGATGATAAATCAAAACAGTTAACCGCATTTACTGTACCCCAAGGATATTATGAATGGAATGTATTACCCTTTGGATATAAAAATGCACCAGGAAGATATCAATGCTTTATGGATAATTACTTTAGTCAATTAGAAAATTGTATAGTATATATTGACGATATATTATTATATTCTAAAACAGAAGAAGAACATATTAAATTGTTAGAAAAATTTATTCAAATAGTTAAGCAATCTGGAATTAGTTTGAATAAAAGAAAAATAGAATTAATGAAATCACAGATCGAATTTCTCGGAATACAAATAGATAAATCAGGTATTAAAATGCAAACGCATTTAGTACAAAAAATTATTGATTTAGATGAAAATATAGATACGAAAAAGAAATTACAGTCCTTTTTAGGATTAGTAAATCAGGTAAGAGAATATATACCTAAATTAGCGGAATATTTAAAACCTTTACATAAAAAACTGAAAAAAGATGTCGAATATTATTTTGATAAAAAAGATAATGAAAATATTAAAAATATTAAACGATTATGCAAAAATCTACCAAAACTAAACTTTCCTGATGAAAAAAGAAATTTCACATATATTGTTGAAACTGATTCTAGTGAACATAGTTATGGCGGATTATTAAAATATAAATATAATGATGAAAAAATTGAATATCATTGCAGATACCATTCAGGATCATATACAGAACCCCAGATAAAATGGGAAATTAACCGTAAAGAGCTATTAGCACTATATAAATGTTTATTAGCTTTTGAACATTATATTGTATATAACAGATTTATTGTTCGAATAGACAATACACAGGTAAAATGGTGGCTAACACGCAAGATAGATGATTCAGTAACGACAAAAGAAATACGTAGATTAGTATTGAATATATTAAACTTTACTTTTACAATTGAAGTAATTTCTACTAATAAAAATTTTATTGCAGACTACCTCAGTAGAAACAGATACGATGAAGCAGTTATTAACCATGATGACAAGCCTTTGTCAAAAGGTTGATAAAATAGATAATGAAGTGAAACTGCTAAAAGAGCAAGTTAACAGTCAGCAGCATGACTTAAAACATGCGGAGCTACGTCTTCAGGCAGACGGAAAAAAGCCAGAGATAAAAGGTGACGATGAGAAACACCATAAAACTCAAAAGATAAAAGGTGACGATGAGAAACACCTTAAAACTCAAATTATTAACAAATTATCTATTACAGGAATTGCAGGTACTGGAAAAGAAGTTATGGAGCTATCAAAACCAAAACCTATAAATTTAAACAATTTATTCAAAAAACCTTTTATACCTAAACTTCAGATAATTGAGTCTTCAACACCACAAACATCTACCTATGCAGCCAGCTTAAACAAGGACAAGAAGATGTACAACCACATCACTCAAAACTATATAGAAAATATATACCAAATAGTGACCTTCTTGAACACAAAACCAAGATCAACTACTACCAAAGAAAAAACCGAAGATTATATCACCCAGAAACTTCAAGGATATAACAAGTTAATTGCACAGCCAAAAACTAACCCAAACTTAGTTAAAACCTGTTTTAATTATGGATTGTTAAATACAGTTTATACATATACAGGCGAAGAAGTTAGTGGAATCCCAGAAATCCACAGAGCATTTCTTATATATAAGAAGATAACCAAAGGAAACTTATTTTTTATACGATGTTATACAGCACCAGCAGAGATATTATTCAGCGAAATAAAACCTATAATCCAAGTTGTAAAAATTGGATTAACAAAAGATATGATCATACCCGAAGATATTGGTCAACAACCAGAAATATCCAAAATTGAGTTACCAAATTTCTTTGCAAATAAAAGGATAATTGGACTATCTACAATTATTCAAGAATTAGCAAATAATTATTTACAAGGTAATGCAATTTGGAGCTATTATTCAAGAGACCATTTAATGATTTATGCAAATTCGCGCGAGATAAGGCAAGCAGATATGGATGAAGTCCAGAAATGGATATTGTCTTTAATCAAACCAGAAGATATGCCTACTACAAGAGCAATTAAAAGAGGATTTATTTCCGACGAATTATTAACAAGATATTGCAAGTTAATCGGACATAAATATCCGGAACATATTTGCACCAAATGCAATGAAGGAGATAAGACGGTACCAGACGTCTTATTCGAATAAAGCAGATAATGAAAAGAAGATAAGAAGTCAAAAGTTATTTTGGAATTGTCGGCCAATATAGGCCATAATTATATTTTAGTCTTTGTCGGCCACATGTAGGCCACTATAGTTAGCTTTTACTTTTCTTTAAGAGAAGAGAGAGGATGGTGGAAAGCTTGTTTATTTCTGAGGTCTGAAGCCTCTATTTATAATACAAACTCCATAATTGGTCAGGACAATGACCGACACTATTTAGCACACTTGGCAGATTATAATTCTGCCGACGCTATATGACAAACTACTTTACTATAATGGCCGTCTTTACAATTGGCCGACAAAGCTTTAAAGAAAAGTAAAAGCTAACTATAGTGGCCTACATGTGGCCGACAAAGACTAAAATATAATTATGGCCTATATTGGCCGACAATTCCAAAATAACTTTTGACTTCTTATCTTCTTTTCATTATCTGCTTTATTCGAATAAGACGTCTGGTACCGTCTTATCTCCTTCATTGCATTTGGTGCAAATATGTTCCGGATATTTATGTCCGATTAACTTGCAATATCTTGTTAATAATTCGTCGGAAATAAATCCTCTTTTAATTGCTCTTGTAGTAGGCATATCTTCTGGTTTGATTAAAGACAATATCCATTTCTGGACTTCATCCATATCTGCTTGCCTTATCTCGCGCGAATTTGCATAAATCATTAAATGGTCTCTTGAATAATAGCTCCAAATTGCATTACCTTGTAAATAATTATTTGCTAATTCTTGAATAATTGTAGATAGTCCAATTATCCTTTTATTTGCAAAGAAATTTGGTAACTCAATTTTGGATATTTCTGGTTGTTGACCAATATCTTCGGGTATGATCATATCTTTTGTTAATCCAATTTTTACAACTTGGATTATAGGTTTTATTTCGCTGAATAATATCTCTGCTGGTGCTGTATAACATCGTATAAAAAATAAGTTTCCTTTGGTTATCTTCTTATATATAAGAAATGCTCTGTGGATTTCTGGGATTCCACTAACTTCTTCGCCTGTATATGTATAAACTGTATTTAACAATCCATAATTAAAACAGGTTTTAACTAAGTTTGGGTTAGTTTTTGGCTGTGCAATTAACTTGTTATATCCTTGAAGTTTCTGGGTGATATAATCTTCGGTTTTTTCTTTGGTAGTAGTTGATCTTGGTTTTGTGTTCAAGAAGGTCACTATTTGGTATATATTTTCTATATAGTTTTGAGTGATGTGGTTGTACATCTTCTTGTCCTTGTTTAAGCTGGCTGCATAGGTAGATGTTTGTGGTGTTGAAGACTCAATTATCTGAAGTTTAGGTATAAAAGGTTTTTTGAATAAATTGTTTAAATTTATAGGTTTTGGTTTTGATAGCTCCATAACTTCTTTTCCAGTACCTGCAATTCCTGTAATAGATAATTTGTTAATAATTTGAGTTTTAAGGTGTTTCTCATCGTCACCTTTTATCTTTTGAGTTTTATGGTGTTTCTCATCGTCACCTTTTATCTCTGGCTTTTTTCCGTCTGCCTGAAGACGTAGCTCCGCATGTTTTAAGTCATGCTGCTGACTGTTAACTTGCTCTTTTAGCAGTTTCACTTCATTATCTATTTTATCAACCTTTTGACAAAGGCTTGTCATCATGGTTAATAACTGCTTCATCGTATCTGTTTCTACTGAGGTAGTCTGCAATAAAATTTTTATTAGTAGAAATTACTTCAATTGTAAAAGTAAAGTTTAATATATTCAATACTAATCTACGTATTTCTTTTGTCGTTACTGAATCATCTATCTTGCGTGTTAGCCACCATTTTACCTGTGTATTGTCTATTCGAACAATAAATCTGTTATATACAATATAATGTTCAAAAGCTAATAAACATTTATATAGTGCTAATAGCTCTTTACGGTTAATTTCCCATTTTATCTGGGGTTCTGTATATGATCCTGAATGGTATCTGCAATGATATTCAATTTTTTCATCATTATATTTATATTTTAATAATCCGCCATAACTATGTTCACTAGAATCAGTTTCAACAATATATGTGAAATTTCTTTTTTCATCAGGAAAGTTTAGTTTTGGTAGATTTTTGCATAATCGTTTAATATTTTTAATATTTTCATTATCTTTTTTATCAAAATAATATTCGACATCTTTTTTCAGTTTTTTATGTAAAGGTTTTAAATATTCCGCTAATTTAGGTATATATTCTCTTACCTGATTTACTAATCCTAAAAAGGACTGTAATTTCTTTTTCGTATCTATATTTTCATCTAAATCAATAATTTTTTGTACTAAATGCGTTTGCATTTTAATACCTGATTTATCTATTTGTATTCCGAGAAATTCGATCTGTGATTTCATTAATTCTATTTTTCTTTTATTCAAACTAATTCCAGATTGCTTAACTATTTGAATAAATTTTTCTAACAATTTAATATGTTCTTCTTCTGTTTTAGAATATAATAATATATCGTCAATATATACTATACAATTTTCTAATTGACTAAAGTAATTATCCATAAAGCATTGATATCTTCCTGGTGCATTTTTATATCCAAAGGGTAATACGTTCCATTCATAATATCCTTGGGGTACAGTAAATGCGGTTAACTGTTTTGATTTATCATCAAGTTTTAAATGATAAAAACCCGATTTACAATCGAATTTACTAAAATAGTTGTAACCTTGTATTTGTCGGATTTTTAATATCTTATTTGGAATAGGATAATTATATGTTTTTGTCTTAGCATTTAAGTTTCTATAGTCAATAACCAGTCTAGTTTTACCTCGTTTTTGTTCATTGTGATTATTAACAATAAATGCCGGACTACAATGTTTACTATTTGTTTCTTGTATATAATTATTTTTTAATAATTCATCTATATGAATTTTAAATTCATTAAGATCATCAAAATTATATCTTAATGGTTTTTGTAATATTATACTATTTTCATTTATTAGTTCAATCGTTACAGTAGTTTTATGTTTTTCCCATCCATATAAAGGATTATCATTGTATAAAGATTCTAATTGAGCAGTAATTGATTTTAGTTTATCTATTGTAAGTATAATAATTTCAAAATTATTAATATCTTTTACATTTTCTAATGTTTGATTTATTTTTTCGTTTCCTTTTATCCAATCTACAGATTTTCTTAGTTTATTTTTAACTCTTTTTGCTCCTATTTTATAACCACATGGTGTTGTAAACCACCAATGCGTTTTGGTTATTATATGGGGGTATAGTTTTTCTAAGAAAGGCATTCCTAGTAATATATCTTTTGTTTTACAATCAAAACAATATATAGTTTCTATTGTTAAGATTTTATCCCATATCTGTATTGTAACATTTTTAGCTTTGTAAGTAATCATACTACTTTCATTATTAAATCCAGTCACTATTAAAGGTGTTTGTAATTTTTCCCATTTAGTTTCTGGTAAACAATTATATTTACATATATTTGTTTCAGCTCCTGTGTCTATCATAGGTGTATAATATCTATTATAATATCCTTCTACAATAATTTTCGCAAGGATATATATTTTCATTTTATTCTTTGTATAATAATTTTCTTGTTTTGACAAGTTAGTATTAATTTACTATCTTCTATTTTATAAGGTATAAATTGTTCTAACCATTTTAACCCTAAGGTTATATTATGTTCATTTTGGTAAATTTTAAATGGTATAGTGAAGTTTAAACCTCCTATTATTATATCTTTTTTTACTGTCTCTTTACAAATTATAATTTCTGTAGGTAATCCAGGGCAAATATGTCCTATTTTAGTAAGTTCATCTTCTGGGACTAATTCTTTATTTATATAATTTTCCTCTTCGCCAGTATTTATCAATATTTTATATTTTTTATTGTCCATAATTCCTGCTATAAAGTAATTATTTATTAATTCATCTTCAGTATATTGTATTTCAGAAAAATCATATTTTCTTTTTGAAGTACTAGCTCGTGATGAGGTAGTTCTGGATAGTTTAGGGGTATTTACTCTTTCTTGTATTATCTGTAAATCATTATTTACATTCATTGCATTGTAACTATAGTCATTATTATCTATAATTGTAAGAATTTGATCGAAAGGATTGTCGATCTTAATTCTATCTATTGTTTTTTGCAATAACTTTATGTTTTGTCGTTAAAATATATAGATTTTTACATCTTACAGTAAATATTTTGCTTCCAGGTTCTAATTCAATTCCTGATAATTTCCAATATAACATTAATGATTTATCTATGTTTTTATCTGTTAAAGCTATTGAATAATTAGCACTTATAATGAATTTAAATTTTTGGTATATTAAATTTCCTTTTATTGCACTTATTATGCTTTTTTCTATAGGATGTATAATTCTATCATCAGCTAGGTATAGCTCTATTGGTGTATCTATTCCTTCTCTAAAACAAGCTTTTAATAATATCTCTGTTCCTCCTAAATGTACATATTTGATAGGGGCTTTAGATTTTATTTGCTGTATTTCTTGATTAATTACTCTTTTATTGAGAATTGGAATTTGAGCTTTTCCTTTAGTATATTTGCAATCTATAATATGCTCTTTTTGACTTACTACATAGTATTCTTCTTTACTTCGTTTAAAGAATTGATTTAACAAAGGTATTTTTAGTACTTTTTCTACGCTTAAGTCTAATTCTTTATTTCTTATTTCTTGAAAAACATTGTTATCGAATATTATCTTTTGTTCAACAGACTCTTCATCATTATATTCTTCAGTTGTAATAACATTTATAGTCTCTTCAGTCATATTCTATATCAGATTCTATATCGGAGTTATTTTCTAATTCTGTTTCATAAACATCTTTTTCTATTTCTGAATAATTATTTATTTCATTATCTAAAAATTCATAGATACTATCGTTATCGTCTAAATCATAATCTAAATAATCTATTTGCTTATATTTATTATCATCTAGTATAAGTTCTGCAATTTTCTTCTTTTTTATATTTTTGGGTAATTTGCAATCTTTAGCTAAATGTCCTAGTTTTCCACAATTATAACAATTACAATTTGATATATCTTTCTTTGGTTTAGATAAACGTTTTTGCTTATAATCTTTTATATAATAACGTTTTCTTGGTTTTCTATACTTATATTTTGTTCTTCTTTTTCGATATTTTTTATGTTTATTTCTACGGTTTATTTTATAACTTTTTTCTTTATAACCAAATTGGGGTGCAGTTATATATGTACAACAGTCTAGATTTTTTAACAAAACCTTTTCCATTGTTAACTTTTCTTTTTGAGATTCACATAGTTGTATGAACCATTGATGTAAGAAGTTTATTCTATATCCTAAAGTATTTGTAGTGTCACTATTATTCCAGTCTTTTATTATGTTTGTACTAAAAGGTTCTGGTAATTTTGTAAAATATAAATTTTTTATTTCGTCAGCTTCATTTGTATTATATTGGGCTTTGTAATAATATTCTTTAAAAGCACAAGTATATTCTTCTATATAACACATATTATGTATTGATAATTTTGTCATTAATTGTCTATTTATTAGTTTAAGTTTAGTTTGTTCTTTTATATCAGAAGTCATACTTCCAAATTCATTTCTAAAAGCTAATTCGTATTTTTCTAGAATTTCTATATTAGATGTGGTTAATGAACCATCTAGTTTTTTGTCACTTCTTAAAGCTGCTTTGCTTTCATTAGGTAAATTTTCTATCCATAGTTTTGTTACTCCTATTAAGGTTCTTTCTATATATCCAGGTGTTTCTTTTATTGTAATTTTATTATCGATTAATTGTTTTGATAAATTACCTATCCATAAAAGAATTATTTTATTTATATCTGTTACACAATCTAAGTCTAAAAAGTTAGTTTGTTCAATTAGCTTCTTAGGTTTCCATTTAGTATTTAATCTACTATTCCATATTGCATTAGTGCGATCGGAATTTTCATAACTTTCTGTATAGTAAATTGGTGTAGTTACTCTAGGATTTCTCCTAGGGCTATAATCTGGAGTTTTAGATGTTCCTGGTTTATTTACATTGTTTGTATTAATTTCTAATTTTAAATTATTTGTTTGTTTTAAAATTTCAGTATACGTTTCGCTAATATCACTGGTTTCAAAATTTTCTGATAAATCAGATTCATTTTCATTTATCGCAGTTATTTCAAAATTTTCAGTTTCAATAAGTATTTGTTTCATATCATCTATTTCCTTAGCTAGTTTTTCTTTTTGTCTTTCTTCAACTAGTAATTTTAAATGAGCTAATTCTTTTTCTAATTCTTCGATTTTAGTGTTTTTTATATCTTCAATTTTCTTAATCTCTTTAGTAGCTTCAGTTCGTATTTTATCAATTTCTTTAGCTTTATCTATATCTTCATTTTCTTTTGTTATTCTTATCATAGCGGTTAAACTATCTTCTAGTTTAGCAGATTCTTTTTCTAACATTAGATATAATTTATCTCCTTCTTGGTATCAGAGCTAGATAACTAAATAATTAACTAAGCTATCAACAGAAAAGCAATGGAAAACAAAGCATCTACGAGCAATCTACAAGAACAGGTATACTTAAAACTAATTATGAGTAACTAAATTGCTTTATTCCTGAAAGTTTTTTCCTGATTATAAGTAGTTATTATGAACTAATAATGTTATAATAGTCATCTTTAAAAAATCTTTACTATGAAATTATTCTGAGAATAAGTAAGCCTAGACTATGCCATCCTAAAGTGGAAACCGGTAGGCGAGGAAGCCGTTTGGGGAAGTACACAGAGTTGAGGCGCTGTTAAGGTAACTGATTCAATGAAAATGTCATAGTAATAGTCTAACTAAGATGAATATTATACTATTATCTTTCATGATAAATACATATAAACTGCGAAAAAATTGGAAGGAATAAAATTGATTAAGTGAAAATAATTTGAATTAAAACTGAATATGCCTACATACTTGTTAGATAATGATGATAATTATATGATGTTATTGTTTTATATATTGAAAGATATTGATAATGATACTCGTATGATAATTTATGATATGTTAATTATGCATGAGATAATCGAAACTATGACTATAGGTTGGTCTGAGCTGATAGTTGATGATAATTTAGATATAGATGATTTATTCGACGATTTAGAATTATATAGAGATCAATGATTAATTTTAGATATTTGAGGTTATGGAAAGAAACTAAAGAAAAGATAGATATTGAAGAACAATTATTATATGATAATGTAAATAAATATATATATCTTCGAAACGAAAGATATTTAGAGTATATAGAAACTAATGCAAAAGAAATCCAGCAATTAAATATTTTAAAAAAGGAATATTATGACCAAATATTTTCCTAAAAAATTATAATGAATCAAAGGATAGAGAAACAACTTATAATTGAAGAAATAAATAGATTACAGTATAGACACGATTTTATGAAAGAACAACTAATAGTAAATATAGTTGCAGGAGTATGTAAAAAATCTATTCTAATACAAAAGAAAAATATATTTGAATTAAAATTAAAAATAGATTGTTTGGAATATAAACTACAACATAATCTATTTTATAACAATAGTAATAATGAATAAAGAAGAATTTATAGTTGACGAAAAAACCTATGAAAATTATGAAGGATTAACAATAAAAATAGTTTTTTCAAATCTAGGTAGAAGGTATAAAAAAATAGGAGATAACTCTCGCCTAACCCTAACCTTAACCCTAACCATAACCATAACCCTTAAACGATTAACCCAAAACCACATGCCCAAAATATAAAAACCAAAACATTAAACACTAAACCAAAGATTTTAAATCAAAAATTCTAAAACCAAAAAATCCTAGACCCCAAAAACTAAAACCTCAAAAAAACTTAAACCATAACCCTAACCCTATACGTAACACGAACCCTAACCCTAACCCTACCACTAACCCTAACCATAAACCATAAACCATAAACCCAAAGCCCAAAATATAAAAACCCTAACATTAAATACTATACCATAGATATTACAACTTATATCTATAACCCCAAACCCTAAAAAACAACCTAAATCCTAACCCATACCCTAACATTAACCCTAACCATAAACCTACCCTAAACCCTAAACCCCAAGCACAAAATACAAAAACCCAAACATTAAACACAATACCATTGATATTTAACCTCAAATCCTAAACCCTAAATACAAAAACATAAAAAAAAAGAAAAACCCTAACATTAATCCTAACCCTAATGCTAAACCATAAACACAAAATCCTAAGACCAAAATACAAAAACCCAAACATTAAATACTAAACCATAGATTTTCAACCTCAAATGCTAACCGCTGAACAATAAAACCGAAAGGAAAACCTAAACCTTCACCCTATTACTAACCCTAACCCTAAACCTAAACCCTAAACCCTAAGTCCAAAAAAAAACTAAGTCCAAAATACGAAAACCCAAACATTAAACACTAAATCATAGATTTTAAACCTCAAATACCAAACCACAAACCCTAAAACCTAAGAAAAACCTAAACTCTAACCCTAACCCTAACCCTAACCTTAACCCTAACCCTAACCGTAAACTATTAACCCGAAATACCAAGCCCAAAATACAAAAACCCAAACATTAAATACTAAACCATATATTTTAAACCAAAAATTCTAAACAACAATACCTAAAACCTAAAAAAAAACTAAACCCTAACCTTAACCCTATCCCTAACATGAACCCTAACTCTAACCCTTTCCTTAACACTAATACTAAACCCTACACCCTAAGCAAAAAGCCCAAAATACCAAAACCCTAACATTAAACACTAAACCATAGATATTACAACTCAAATACTTAACCCCAATCCCTAAAACTAAAGAAAACATCTAAACCCTAACCATAACCCTAACCCTAACATCAACCCTAAACCCCAAGCCTAAAATACCAAAACCCAAACATTAAACACTAAACCATTGATATTAAACCTCAAATCCTAAACCCTAAACCAAAAAAAAAAAATTCTAACCCTAACCCTAAACCATAATCTCGAAACCCTAAGCCGAAAATACCAAAACCCAAACATTAAATACTAAACCGTAGATTTTAAGCCTCAAATGCTAAACCCTGAACCATAAAACCTAAAAAAATAACCTACACCCTAACCCTAATCCTAACCCTAAACCTAAACCTAAGCCCTTAGTCCAAAAACATGTCCCAAAAAAATCCTCAAGTCCAAAATACAAAAGCCAAATATTAAACACTAAACCATAGATTTTAAACCTCAAATCCTAAACCACAAACCCTAAAACCTAAATATACATAAACCCTAAGCCTAACCCTAACCCTAACTTTACACTAACCCTAAACCTAAACCATTAACCCATAACCCCAAGCCCAAAATACCAAAACCCTAACATGAAACACTAAACCATAGATATTACAACTCAAATCCTTAACCCCAACCGTAAAACCTAAAAGAAAACTAAACCCTAACGCTAACCCTAACTCTACCATATACCCTAAAACCCAAGCCCAAAATAACAAAACCCATACATTAAACACTAAACAATTGATATTAGACCTCTAATCTTAAACCCTTAACCCAAAAACATACCCCTAACCCTAGCCTAACCTAACCCGAACCCTAACCATAAAGCATAAACCTGAAACCCTAAGTCCAAAATACCATTCCCAAACATTAAATACTAAACCATAGATTTTAAACCACAAATGTTAAACCCTTGTAAGACCCCAAAAATGAGTTAGGTTGTCTAGAGCCTAACATATTCTTCATAAGAGTCTAAAGTCCTAAAACTTCTTATAATATTGAATTGAGGTAGTGTGTAAAGTTTGAGGTGATTTGGAAGTAAAACGTCAAGGGACAACCAAGACGTTCGACGACTAGTAACCTATGTGCCTTATGTGTCTATACTTGCTTTTAATTGTATGTCATGAGCTTATGAAGTCTTGATAGTGTCGATCAACTGAACTAAACGACGCCTCATTTTTTGACAAATGGCCCGTCAATGGTGGTATCGTCGATGAACACTTAGCTTACTTTAGGCTCAGCCAAGGAACAAGCCGAGACTCCATCGGATGAAGCCAAAGAGGGACCGTCGATGGATTTACTGGCCGTTTTTGGTGACCTGCAACCGCTGCCTGCGCAGTGTTTCATTAAAGAGGTGAATGGGAAATTCACCCCACTTCCTAACCTGACTCTAAATGATTTATTTTTTTTATTTTTGGGCATATATAAGTGATAAAAAACGTGATCAACCCATTCCCAAACAAATTCACACAAAATAAACTTTCCCTCCAAAACCAATACTCCCTAGAAACCTCCATTGAAGGTGAAGCTCAAGAACAACTTGGATCTTGGATTTTTTCCGTTGATTATTCATCATGTTTTAGAGGTTTTAAACAAGACAAAGGTATGGTGATCCGTCATCTTTAGTTATCCTTCCATCTAGAGAGTTAATCTCAAAGTTTCAAAAGAGATTTCATGATCAAACTTCTTCTTCTTCAATCTAGCCATGGGTTCTTTATTTTTAATGGCTTAATCATGATGAATTCATGATAATGTATTGGTTTTAACGTGATTTTCAATCCAATTGCATGATGAACCCATGTCCCTTCCCAAAATCAATGTAGCCCTTGCATGGGCATTGTGATCGTGGCTTGTTATTGGTGGATTTGTGATTCTCTTATGTTGAATTGCTTATATATACTGTTATTTAAGTATATTGATATTAAATTGTTGATGAATGATCCAATTGGATCAATGTATGAAGATTTGAACATGTTTAGCCTATGCCTCTATGCGATCACTGTAACCTTGCATCTAATAAGCATAAAATTGGAATTAGATTATGATAGGATGGTTGTAGCTACTGACTTAGGTTAATATCATGATTGAATTTTGAGTATAAATCTTCTATGATCAAAGTGAAGAAGGCTTGGTATAAGTTGATCTAGGTTCTTCTAGTCAATCGATTGATAATACAATGTATGTGATGTGATCTCGATTTTAGGTTAGATGAAGCATGATTCCTTTTGAGTAATGATATATTTATCTACTAACATTTACATTATTGTAAAACTTTGATTGATGATCAAGTCTTTAGGGAATCAGTAGCATTGCCTATTTTCTGTACTCTCGATGGAATTGATAGTTTAATGCCTATGTTGGTATCTTGTTCTTGTAGGGATTTAAGCATGATTTCGTTATGTTCAGTGTATATTTAGACACTTCCCTAGGTTGATAATATATTTGAAATATGATTTACCATCCATGCAAGTGAAATTGGTTAATGGTTTATGTCCTTCTACCTTCTAGTATGTTAATGTGTTGTACTATTTGTAGCATGACCTTGTAGTAGCTTATACATGACTTTATTTATGATTGTGGTACTTAAGATACTATCCTATACTTGAATTGTTCATGAAAGAGTAGTAATGGTCAATGATGACCAAAGGCTAAAAAATTTGTAAGAATTGCTCTCCTCTCTTTTACTTTTGTACTTCTCTATAGTGTTGTTGATGAAGCCTGGTATGGCATTGTTTGGTATGGTCCACTTATGGTGACGGTGTTTACTTCTTGTCAATCTATATATGTGTTCATTATGGCCTTGAAGTCAAATTTATTAATATATGAGGGTGTGATGATCATACTATGTGAAGCTTATGCCTACTTTCCTATTCTAGTTGTGATCTAGGTTGTATGTCTATTGTATAAGCATGTGTGTATCTAGGTTAGGGTAAAGTTTAGGTGCTGCCATTGATGAGTTAAAATGGTTAATAACCCCTTACCAATGTACCCTTATGTGAATGCATGAATATCAAAAGTTAGGAGTCTTAAGTGTAACATGAAGTTGACTTGTCTCATATGACATTGTGTGTTGTGTGGTCTATGCTTGAATGTTTATTGTGGTCCTAAGAGGGTGGCTTCCTCAATGTGTTGTTTATAGCCATTATGTGATCATATTGACCAATGTATACACACCCTCACTCTACATGCATGCTTACAAGTAGTATAGGTCATCGTGTCTAAATGAAAGGTAGTTCTCATACTCACTAATATCTACTATTATGCATGATAAACTTGAGTCCATGAAAGTGTGTTATGAATATGTCTTATATGGTAGAATGTGAAGTATGTGGTATGATGAAGTATGATTATACCTAGTTCCTAATTGTGTTTATATGAAAGCATGGTTCATATAGTTACACTTGTACACTTATGCATGAATGAAATGATCTATGACCATGTGTGACATTTATGTGTTATGTGAAAGGTCTGCTCACATATAAGTACACACACATGAATGATGATCTAGTAAATAGAGGGGCCTTGAAAGGTGTGCCGAAGAATACTCTAAAACTAGATAGGTGCTTGAATATGCTATAGGCATATGGGGAACAAATGTCCTAAGCCTATGTTTTATGAAAGATGTTAATAAAGGCTTTTAAATAAAGTGAACTTAGCATAACAATGAGTGAACTTGACAATGAGAGGTGTTGACTTCCCTTGGAGGAAGATTCATCATTTGTTCCTTATAGAGTGTTGACTTTCCTTAGAGGAATACTCACCTATGGATCCACATGAGATGGTGGATTCCCTTTGAGGATGGTTCACCCACGTTTTCTCATGAGAGGAGGCCCCAATTGCCAAATGGCATGTACAGGGATCATACCTATCTTAGTTCCATAAACTATGCTTGCCACATAGGATCTGGCAAGTGAATTAACTAAGAATGCTAGGATGTACGTCAAGGTTGTAATTTCGCTAAGTGGAGCACCTTCTCTACAACACCAAATTTCATGTTCAGCACCCATGGTCTTCGTGTCGGTTAAGTCTATAGTTTCCGTAAGGTAAAATGAACAATGGAAGTAAATGACTACGACCCTAACTAGGATTACTTAAGGGAGGTTACTTAGGATATGTGGAAGTAATTAACCCATCTAGACATTGCACAAGTAGATCCTTAGGAAGTCCTAGGGAGGTGGACTAATGTGTATGAATATGCTTATGTCTTTATGAAGATGTGCATGGTATAAGTCTAAATGATGTGGACTAATGTGGACTAATCTGTAAGTTTCTACTTGTTATGAAGATGTGAATGGCATAAGTCTATATCATGTGAACATGTCCCTATATGCATGATGTTGTTCTTCATGAATATATGATGAAAGTCTTGCCTAGGTTGGATGAAGTTACCTTTACTTGTTATGATGATGTATATGAAGTGTTAAGGTTTGTGGTCTCATGATAGGTTTACTAAGTATGTGTGAGGTTATGGGGATTCACATGTACATTACACTAGTAGAATACGATTGAGGTCATGAGTAAAATCTTAAAATGATTCATGTGAAGTGAAGTGAATATATGTGCAAATGGATGTAACTTACTGTAAAGCCAATGAAATCTTGACTTAAATGTGTCTATGATATATTATGCTTATATGATGATATGTGTTGGCTTACGTAGGTTGTATGTATGCTTTCTTTGTGACCTTAAGGAGATTCATTGCACCAAGTATCACTAAAGGGTTACTTAGGAGGTTGATGAGATGAAAGAAAAGGATTCATTGTAATGTGAAGGGAGCTCACTGTAAAGTGACCCAAAATGTGGCTTATATTCCATAAGTGATTTTATATGATGATTGGCTTTTGAATATGTCTATATGAACTAGGTGACTGATTTAAATGCTATTTTATAAACATTTTATGACGGTTTACTCAAAAAATCATGAAGTATGATTTCAAGAAAACGTTCCTTTTAAATGGATGTTTTTACATGGTTGCCATACTTAGTGAATTCTTGTACTAACTCCATTCTTCTCTACTTTTTACACAAAGCGTAGGTTATGGATGCTTAAAGGATGTATATATAATTGATGAGCTTGATATGTGATTCCCAAGCTCGAGGAAAAGGGGTCCTTAAGTTCCAAGGATTCCCTACTTATGGTTTACTGTAAATAGTATACTTAATACTTATGTCTTATGTTTTAAAGGTCTTGTCCCTAATGTACTATAATGTTGTTGAGTCTAAGATGGCAAAGAGACTTAAGGTCTAAATATGTATTATGACTTATGTTTTATATATATATAAAGTGATGTTTCTAGCATATGATGTGCTATGAAAAGTTTTAAGTTTTCCGCTAAATTTACTATGACAATGCGATGAATGATAACTATGGGCTTGTATAAGACCTTCGAGAGGTCAAGTACGCCATGTTACTTCTAGGGGGTTCTCCCCGGATGTGACAACCCTGAAACATAAAACCTAAAAAAACCTACACCTTAACCCTGATCCTAACCCTAACCCTAAACCCTAAACCCTAAGTCCAAAAAAAAAGTCCAAAAAAACCCTAATTCAAAAATTCAAAAATTCAAACATTAAACACTAAACCATAGATTTTAAACCTCATCTCCTAAAGCACAAACCCTATAACCTAAAAAAAACCTAAACCCTAATCTTGACCACTAAAGAATGATTGAACAGCAGCAAGCAAATCAACCCTAATTATATAAAAACAAGTCTCATAAAATTTACCTCCTATACCATATGGACCCGGTTATGAATTAGGATTCATTTATAATACCACTTTTCTTAATTCTTCCATGGTTGACATACTTTCCAAGATTAAATTTTGTTCATGAGTAACCATATTTGGTATGCATTGTAACATCTCCTCATTGATTCTATTATTATTGGCAGTGAAGATATTTTGATAATAATGGCAGCCTTCTCTGCCAATATCATCATCCCCCTGTACCCAATCTCCGGAATCTGTTAAAATTATATACATAAACATTCTTCTACTTTTCCTATCAACACAACATGAAAGTATTTAGAATTTGTATCACCCTCTTTGAACCAATAAATATGACTTTTTTGTTGTAACAATGAATATTCAATTTTTAAATACCTTATATATTCTACATTAATGCAATGAAATTTAGCACTATTATCCTCAGTATTGGAAGTAATCAGATTTTCTTCAGCTTTCTTAACTAATTCCTCATATTCTTTTATATTTGCAAAAATATCTCCAAACTCTTTTCTTGACCATATACTTAAAGTAGTAGACAATCTCTTCATTTTAGTATGTAGAATCCACATAGGGTTACCTGATTCTTTTCTTTTCCCACAACTTTCCACACTAGCTAAAAAAGAAGAATTTTCAGTCCAATAATTAAGAAATTTAATGTATTTGGTTATATGTTCTAATCTAATACTCATTTCTAATAGTAAAGGACAATGATCTGACCCAACTGATGGTAGATGAATGATATTAGTTTGGGGCATTTTTTCTAGCCACTTATCATTTACCAAAGCCCTATCTAATCTTTTCCAAATTCTAGCTCCTTCATCCCTTTGATTACACCAAGTATAAGGTTGTCCATTGTATCCTATGTCCACCAATCCAAAAGCTTCAATAATACAAATGAATTCAAAACTTTTGTTCATATTATATTCCCTACCACCTAATTTCTCATTAGTAGATGATATAGCATTAAAATCACCAATCACAAACCAAGGTAAATTTGTATCAGAATATTGTAACAAACTATCCCATAAGGGTCTCCTTAAATGGTCTTTACATTTAGCATACACATATGTGATAAGAAACATTTCAGTAGAGTCCAAATGATTGATTTCCCAAGTAATGTGTTGATTATTCACTTCCACCACCTTACATTTTACATCACAAGTCCAAAACAACCAAATTTTATTATTCAAAGTTTTATGAGCATGATCCATATTTAACTGAATCATGAAAGACTTAATCTGTGACTGGTCTGCAAAAGGTTCTAAAACAACAATCATAGTCAAATTATCCATTTTCTTAAGATTTTGCATCCTTTCCAAAGCACCTAGAGTATTTATACTCCTAGCATTCCAACATATGGTCCTAATCATCATACATCTCTACTCCTAGACCTAGTGTGTGGTCTTCTAATACTATCAACTTTATTTTTCTTTGATTCTTTTCAACCCCTAGGAGACAATACATGCTTTCCAGTAACTTCATGCACCTCTTCAGGATTGTTACTGTGTAGCCTAGATCCCTTTGTGGTTGATGCTTTGTATTAGTTTCTTCTTCAGAATCATCACCCTCCTCTAAGGATTGAGTATATTCATATACTCTTCCTCAAAATTGGGTGCACCATACTCATCAAAGTCATCATCCTTTTTTATCTCAATAGAATCATGACCTTTTTCTTTGTGTTGTTTTTTATTAATGGATTCTCTTTTCTTTTTACTTAGTCTAGCTTGTTATTTATTAATATTAGGTTTATCAGGTGGTTCATTATCTTCAATTTTAATGTGTTGACCACCAATATTATCAACTTGCCCCATCTTCCCTTTCCCTTTGGATAACCTGTCCTCACTGTGTCTATTTTTCTCCTGGGCAGTTCAAACCTCACCTCCATCAGCATCACCAACATTTTCAATATTACATTTATCAAGGGGTATAGGGATTTGGGAGCATTGAGTCAATGCATGAGTTGATTGCATTAGCTTCTTGAATAAAACTTTTATCACTGATAGGTTCATAATCCCTTCTTATAACGTGACTTTCCTCCAAATGTTGTTTTGCAAGTTGTTCCATGTTAGTATTCCTTCTCTCTTTCACTACTTGTCTTTGTTTTTGTTGTTGTTGTTTAGAACCACTTGAAGTATGTGGATAATTATATTCATGTGTATGAGAAGTATGCCTATCCAATTCTTCAAGAGTTGATGATTGTTCCTGTACTTCCAAATCAATATAAGTATTCTTTGTAGTAATAATATTTATACCTTTTTGTGTATTATGTGATTGAACTGATGGTTTATCTTCCTGTTATTGTTGTAGATTACCATTTTTCCTCCTCTTAATATGCCATGGTTCTTCCTGATGCACAGTTCTTTGTTGTCAGTCTCTTGAGTTCTCAAGATGAGTAATATCTTCCTCCATTCTGCCTGCTGCATTAAGCTTATCAACATGCAAATCTTTAGGAACAATGTCTTTTTTTGTTTTAATTTTTTTCCAACTCTTTCCTTCTTTTGTTATATTCATCTCTTTGTTTAATCATATAATTAATTTCCTTATATCCTTGATGTTTACAATAAAAACAATAATCAGTAATGTTGTCATACTCCATTTTCTACCACCTACCATCAGTAATATCCTCCCCTATATATCCCATCCAAATGTGAGGAGGTCTATCTTTAGTGAGGTCTACTTGAACCTTAACTCGAGCTTGACTACCCCTAGTTTTATTAGTAGAAGCTGAATCTAAATAAAGAACTCTCCCTCTAGGTGAAGAAGACTAATGATGAATTATTTATTATCACAGTGCCATGGTAACTCAGGCAGTGAAATCAAAATTGGAACAAGAGGTGTTTCTTCAGCTGGCTTTAAGTTATGTGTCGAAGCATGTATCCTCATAACCTGCCCAGCTATAGTCATTCTTTGTTTGGTCCAAACCATATTGTAATCTATCTCATTGTCAATATCAGTGTAAACATGTATAGAATTGAAATGTGCTATTTTTAACTCCACTTGATAGTTGAGTTTGAAGAATAAAATTCTTCCTAATAAGTTCCACTCTAGGCATTGTGTTGACAAATTTACCAATTAGAGTAAATTTACATGAAGAAGCCAAATCTTTAACAATTTCTTCCTTCACATAGAGAACATCAGGAAGTCCTTGTTTCGTAGTTATTTCTGGTTCAGTTAGATTAATATGAATTTCATTTTTTAACTGATTGAATCTAAGCCTATCAGCATATGTTTGCATAAAAGTATAAGGTGTAGGTGCAGGAGTTTGGTCTTTTTTTGGAAAATTAGCAAAGTTACCAGGAGGCTGCTCCATTCTACCAGTAGATGATCAAAATTGGTAGTAATTTTAGGAAAGTGTTCTTGATAATTAGCCTTATTCTCATTCATCCTATTATCTTGCACACCTAATTCCTTGGAATTTCTAGGATTAACATTCAACTCATGATCGACAATAATAGTTAATATAGATAGAGTAAACTGACCTTGATCATTTTCTGGACGAGCAGATGTAATTCTAATTGATTCACCAGCTATCTTTTGTGTCTTTGGAGGACTGACTAGTTCTTGAACTTCAATATGACCTTCTTTGTTCTTTTTTGATGATTCTCCTTGATTTTTTATAGAATGAACTGGATTGCTGAAACTTGTATGAGCTTGCCGTTCCTCCCTTAGATGTTCTTGTTCAAGACTTTTTTCTGTATTTCTGATACGCTCAAACAATAATTTCCTAAAGAAGTATAAGCGGTCTTATCAAGTAAAGAACCCAAATGTTAGGTTGGGGTCGATCCCACGAGGAAAATGATTTAGACTTAACTTTAATCTACGATTACTTTTATTTAGTCAAATCCTTTCCAAAAACAAACAATTAAAAAGGGGGTTTTGTGTAACAAAAGTACTTAATTAAGTCTAAGTGAACAAGTAGCAAGTTCAAATATTTGATGTTTATCAAGTGATGATAGAAACTAGGGTGTAAGTGTTCCCCATAGGTTCATAACGCAGTTACCCTAGCTATAACAACTCTTTCCTAGTATCTTGCACGCAAAGTGGTAAGTTATGTAACCCTAATTCCTTGGTCCGGCAACTACTCAATTTCACTCCGCACCTTGGTCCGGTTACGTGTGTGTTCTTTACTAAACCTTACCTTTTACCTCATATTAAATATCATAATAGATGTATGTCTTAGTTATTACTTCGCACCAATCTACACTAGCCTATTAGATAGTGTATACTAAATCTACGTTGATAATTATTTTCTTATTATCTACCTCCTTGGTCTGGCAAGTAGCAACAAGGCGAGTTCTAATGTTGGCCACCGTTAAAAAGACTTCTAAACGAAAGAATTATCAATACATGCAAGACAATATTCTAAAATTGTTATTTTAGCTAGTTCTACTTTGTTAATTACCCATGGTTCCCACAACCCTACTTGTGGATTTAGCTATCCATGTTAAAATTTACACAATTCATATTGATTAGACAAGAATTCATGTACTTACTTTAACAAGTTTGAAGAAAAATCCAGAAAATCACTTGAATTAATCAAAATATTGTAAAGATCGATTCCGGAAAAGTGAAGTATTTTCCAAAACCCAAAGTTCAACAACCAACAATACAAATCTGAAAATTAACGAAAGTGTCTAACCCCAAAAACGAGGTTTTTAGTCCTATTTATAATAAAAGAGTCCTAAAAATAAAGGGAAACCTAAATAAGGAAAACACTTGTCCAACACGCCTCGATTACACGACCTAACCGACGGACCGTCGAGGTAACGACGGACCGTCGAAGCCTCCATCGGTTCATACTTCAACTTCTTTTTCAGATGTTATCTTCTCCATCTTTCTGTTACCATCGATGGACCCAAACGACCGTCCGTCAATGGACCTACGTTCCATTGATGGCCTTCGTTGCTCCATACTTGGAATCTTTTCAAAATCAGGTACTGGGGCTACCTTCTTTTAAAACCAACGGTTTGCCAAGACGGTCCGTCGATGAGACGACAGACCGTCATCCCTTCCGTAACCCCACACTTGGTCAGAATTCCCCGATATTTCCTTAGCAGCATAAATCTTCAAACGACGGGTACCACCTACGGACCATCGATGAGTCGACGAACCGTCTATGGCTCCGTAGGTCATCACTTCTACAACTTTCAGCACAGCACAGTCTTCTGCGTTTTCATTCTTGACAGTTTTCCTGCAAACACAGAGAAAAATACATTAAAACTACTACAAAGAGACCTTAGACACACACTAAACTTAAGGAAAAAGCATTGAAAGTAACGTGTAACCACGGTACTTAAACACCCTCAACTTAAATTCGTTGTTTGTCCTCAAGCGACGCACTATGACTCACCACAAAACCTTTGTACAAAAGTATCCTCATTTTATAGTTCGCAAACATTTGGCTATCAATCCTGATAATTTTAATTATGTTCATGCATGATATCACTATTAGGCTCGCTGATGTGGATCAGACCATGACACAGACTCACCACGCACCGACACCTCTCCTCTTTTATCTCTCACCAAGGTACCAAATTTCTAGTATTGCAACTAGTGTCCTTACTTTAAAAACAATATCTCCTTTTTCACACAGTGAGTTTAGTTTGAGTATAAGAATTATTCTTTTCAACACTCACTCTAAGAACAACTTCACACCTTATTGCTACTTGTCGCCATAGGCTTGCCCTTATTTTCATTGCTTTAAGTTCACCATATTAGAATCTTAGGATCACGATAGGACTTTCTTAGCTTGTAACGTAGGCTCAGGGTCAGGTAGGGTACATTTGGATACATTATAGTGACTTGTTTCCCTCCTTGACATAATGGCTAAGCGTTCTACCTTTTCATCGTTTATTACGTCATACTCTTCATATTCTTATATTCTCTGCCTTGCTTTTTCTCCTTTCTTTCTCCTTTTGTGTGAATGACTCTTCTTTTATTTTTTTATTTTTTTTTATTTTCAAATGTTCAAATTTTTCACTTGATTTCAACTTTGCTTGAGTCACTTTTCTTTTCTTCTTTCTCTTTAACTCTTTCAACCCCACTTTCCAATATATTCCTCATAATAGCCACCCTCAACTCATGACTTTGCCATGAGTCAAGGTAAACAACACCCAAGGATGGGTCAGGGCCAAGAGGAGGTTGTTTTCTACATTAGCTACCCTCAACTTATGCTTTTGGCATAAGCTGAGGTGCACATGTCCAAGGAGGGATCAGGGCCAACACATTGTTCCCAGAAAAGATAAATGTGGGTAGGAAAGAAAGGTCAATTTTAAGTTCAAATCATTTGGATCAACAAGGGATTAATTTCATTTGGTTTTCTTTTATCTTGGCTAAAGATTTGCAATCTTTGAACAAGGGCCTATGATCCTTTCCTAATTGCGCAGGACTAACCAGGCAAGTTCTAGCTAAGTACCAACGGTGGAATATCCAACTTTCCTCACACTCACTTAACACCTCATTACCCTACCAGATTATCAGTCACCTAGTTCGAGCTTTAGATTGAGGGTCATGCAGTGGTGTATCGCTATGTCATGCTTAGAGCCACACATTCATCATTCACTATGCCTAATCATGCAATTATTTTCTTTAAAACAGGATATCATTTTATTTAGCAATCATGCTTCAGATTTCATGTCTATACTATGTACAAGATACTAACGTTCCGGTTAAACAGTAAAATAACCAGTCTCTTGAGGGAAAAGAACACGGCAAGAAAACCCCAAGAGAGGATCGTGAGTTGGGCTACTCAGACTTCACCCTAGCACTCACTTTCCATTTACCCCACCCCAAAAAAAGAGCATGCAATTGTCCCCAATTCATAAAATATATAAAATAGGGTGGTAGGTAAAGCAAACCTAAGGCGCACAGCACCGATGATCAATAAGCTGGTGGGTCCGGTTTCTCGGAACCCGCTCTCTCTGTTGTAGGGACACCATCAGTAGTGTCCGCAGCAATAACAGCACCCTCAGTAGTGCTCATCTGAACATCAGCAATCCTAGAGCTAGACGCCCCAACAGCCACCTCCTAAGCCCTCATCTGTCAGGCCTCCTCATCCATCAGCGAGGCCCTCTTCGTATCCTCTAACTCAAGACGCTCTCTCTTCCTATCTCTAGTCTCATTCTCCTCTATGGATCGGTGCCTCTTTGTATGCTCACATGGCGGAAGCGGTGGCGCAGCAGTGGTCTTGAAAAGTGCAGTCTGCACCGTATCCTCAATAGGCTCCACAGATGTGGCCATAGACTCGGGCACCTGAGCCTCTAGAATGGCATCCATATCTGCCCTCAAACTCACCACAGTAGCCTCCAGAGTCGTCGAATCTACAGTAGGGGCTGGCCGGGCAAGAACCCTCAACTGAAATGCCTTAAACTGCTGGTGGACCTCCATAATCTGCCTTTCAGTCCGCTGGGCCATCTTCTTCTCGATCCGCTCTTCTGACTCAGCAATGTACTTCTGCATCCAAGGGTGGATATAATGCAAAAGTGTGGCCATTTGGGCCTCTAACTTTTGGACCCTAGCATCGGGAACAGTGTTGCAGATGGGGTGGAGCTGGAGGATCTCAAAGTTGTGCTAGTACCCGGGATAGACTCAACCGGGGTAGTGTCGGTAGGCTCTGATGTAGCCTGATATGCCCCTCGGGTTTGCTTTACCTTGTCCGCCAAGTTCTCACCAAGCGGCTGCACCTCTGCTTTGGGCCCTTTATTGGGAGCCAACTCATTGCCCTCATCCAGGATGAGACCGATATCAACTGGGCTAGTCGGAGTCTTGAGCACATCAATTGCCACACAGGCACTTCAGCAGACCTGCACAACTCAAAAATAATGCAAGGGAAGGGGTAAGTAATGGTGTTCTTAAAGGCCCTCTCATGGATGATCGCTTGCAACAGCCACACGAAATCCACCTCGAACCCAGCAACCATGGCGGCTATCAGCACTGCTCTATCCCATGTAACAATATTATCAGCAGCAGAGGGGGAGAGGCAATGACGGACCAATAGCCATAAGAATTTGGCCGTGAATGTGAGGTTGACCTTATTTATTCCTCCTTTGGGCTCCAGCACCCAATCAACACCCTCGCCATCCACGGAGATGTTTTGGGCTATCCACCTCTTGGTGGTCTCTCTCAGCACTCTATCATGCTGGAAACGACCGTCCTTTATCAGCTTCCACCGATAGTCAAAATCGGGAGTGAGGGGGGCCCTAGTGGCATCAGTGTCAGCACCATATAAAAATCTGCGAATGGCGGGCAAGGATATATCCACCAGCTTGCCACAGACCCGAACATGCTCTAGTGGTGCGTGTTTGGCGGGGTTAGCCCGCTTGTCCAAACTAGCCCTGAGAGTCGCCAAATAAGCTACGTATAACTCTCGCACCACCTCCTTGCTGTAACGGCCCAAACTCCAAGCCGTCCACTCTAGCCGATGGCGGGTGAAGAGGTCATGTATAGCTGGCATCGTGGGAAGACTCCCGATAAGAACTCGCCGCTCGACTGTCAGAGTCTGAGTCATGACCCCCTTGTCGTTGAACAGCTTCGCATCCCATATATCTGATATTGGCCCTCGACACACCACCAGTTGGGCTGATAAGCAACCGGTGCGGGGACGTCGGTCTGGGGTGCTGGAGTAGAATCCGCACTATCAGCCTCCTCATACGAGGTAGAGTGGACTGATGTAGCTGGAGCAGTGGTCCCATGTGAAGATGAAGCTTCCTCAGATCCGAAAGCCTCCGCAGAGCCAAACGCTCCCTCAGAAACTACAGCAGACCCAGACGGTGTGCCAGTCATTATGTTCTCCTAATCAGACTGGGAGGCACTGACTACGCCACACGCGACCCTCTTGGGCGTGCTCCGAGAGGTCCTAGCAGCACGTGACAGTGTCTAGGTGATTGGAGGCACGTATTCGGGGTCGCGTTTATCGTTGGATGACCCAATCACCAACCGTCGGGGCGACATACTTGGAACGTCCTCGAGAGTAGACTAAGTCTTGCTTGGGTGCCATTTGTACCCGCAAGGAGGGGTTATTAGTACCAGTAAAACCATGCAACACACTCAAAAGAATCAAACATAGAAGGGGAAACACAAATAGAGTGGTGGTGCAGAACTGCAGAACTAACTGACGGACACGATCGATGGTCCATCAATGGAACGACGGTCCGTCAGTGGGTATCCGTTGGTGGACACTTAGAAAATTTATTTAGCCATTTCAGAAACAAAGGTTCTGTTAGAGACGACAGAAGTGCAGGACGGACCGTCAACGGAACGACGGTCCGTCAGTGGTAGTCCGTTGATGGACATTTAGAATATATTTTGAGAAAGTCGAAAACAAAGGTTCTGATAGAGACGACGAAGTGCAGGATAGACCGTCGATAAAATAATTTTCTGTCAGTAGGGGGGTTCTGAATATAGACACTTAGAAACTATTTTTGTATTTTTAAAAGCAAAGTCTTTGTAAGGACGAAGAAAGTGTAGGACAGACCGTCGACCACCTCTGTAGGTAGGCACTTAGAAAAAATTAGAGACCCACTAAGTAAATAAGATTCTGTTACCGTCGACGGACCTGCAGGATGGTCCGTCGATGAATCAACGGTCCATCGTCGACAGACGTCGTTCCAGAGTTAGACAAATGTGGGGAGTGGCTGACGATGGACACCATCGACGGTCCGTCGATTGAACGATGGTCCATCGATCGGGGTATCGTACTACAGGTCAGAGTCAGCCTATGGAAGCCATTGTTGCCCCCCAAAGAACAATTTTTAAGCAGAACTATACACAACAAGATCATGTAGCATGGGACATACTATTTCGTCCTTCCTAGGGCTTCGGTTAACACAATTTTAAATTAGATTCTCAAATACCCAACAAGACCTAAGTCGGAAACCTATTAAACTAAGAACACAGTAGACACTAACACCCCCAACCCATTTACTTGCCATCATTCTACGGGACTAAGGACACAATTTTCCTAGATTAGCCATTCAATTTCATCTCTAAGTCAAGACCCACTTACTAACGCAGTCAATTTTGCATGCTAACAATCAAGTTTCCAAACAAAGAACATGGAATCAAAGTCAGAAGAGATATACATACCTGTAGATTGTAGTGGTGGGAAGGAGGGGATGGATTCTTGCAAGTAATCTCACCAAAGAGCGACCTCGAACACCGACCGGAAAGAAGACAAGTTGGGGAGAGAAATGCTTTGGGAAGTGATGGAGATGTGGGGGATATGGGAAATCAGATTGAAGGGAGTGGGAGTTAATGGGTGAGTAAGTGGGGAAAATAAAGGGAAATGGGGAGGGAAAATGGTTTGGGGAGGGTATTTGAAAGGGTGGGTAACTGAAAAGTTAAAATTTTTAATATATAGTTGGTCGGGTCGGGTTAAGTTAGTGGGTCGGAGGAACCGACGATTCCCCATTGATGGACCGTAATTCAGTCTATGGTCCGTCGACTTCTCCATCGTATGTGCCCTAACTTAGAAAAATTAAAGAAACAAACCTGGGATCTACGGACCTTATCGACGGTCCGTCGATTGGTCCGTCGACTAGTGAACCTGACCAATTTTCTGCAGATTTCTAGGAATTTGGTCCCTACACATTGAACACCCAATAAGCTAATCTTTTTTTGTATTTTCTGGACACTTTTTAGACACGGACCATAGTTTACTCTCTAGCCAACACTTCTAAAAAAATAAAAGAAAATTCATACGTGACATTAAGTGAGAAAAACAGAAATAATGCAACTATGCCTATAAAATCACGAAAAACCTATTGTTGGCTAGAGGATACATATTGGGTTTCCTCCCAATCAGCGCTTGATTTAACGTCGCGGCATGACGCAGGACTCTTGATTACTCAGACTTCATCAAGATGGTATGCCTTGATCACTTCATTTGCCTTTTCAGCATGCCCAAGGTAGATTTGATTCATTCCCCGTTCACCTTGAACCTTACACCCTCCTTATTCTCCAACTCAACCACTCCATGAGGGAAAACTTGGGTGATCAAGAATGGACCAGTCCATTTGGACTTGAGTTTGCCCGAAAACAAGCGCAACCTAGAGTTGAACAAAAGCACCAAATCCCCAACCACAAAATCGCGGTTCTCAATCTTTTGGTCATGGTACCTATTCATCTTTTCTTTGTAGAGGGCTGAACTTTCATATGCCTTTAAGCAAAATTCATCAAGCTCATTCAACCCATTTAACCTCTGTTCCACAGCCTCATTCCAATCCATTTTCAGTTTCTTCATTGCCCACATGGCCTTATGCTCTAACTCAACCGGCAAGTGACAAGCTTTCCCATATATAAGTTGGTATGGGGACATACCTATGGGAGTCTTGTATGCTGTCCGGTAGTCCCAAAGAGCATCATCAAGCCTCCTTGACCAATCCATTCTATTTGCATTCACCGTTTTCGCGAGAATCTGCTTGATTTCTCTATTTGAAACCTCAACTTGCCCACTAGTCAGAGGATGGTATGGCGTGGATACATTGTGGCGAACCCCATATTTCTCCAACAATCCTTTGAACAACTTGTTGTAAAAGTGGGATCCCTCATCACTAATAATGGCCCTTGGGGTGCCAAATTTGGAAAATATGTTCTTTTTCAAGAACGCGGTGACACTCTTCCCTTCATTATTTGCAAGTGCTATGGCTTTCACCCTTTTTGACACATAATCAACCGCTACAAGAATGGACTTCATCCCATGAGAACTCACAAAAGGGCCCATAAAGTCAATGCCCCACACATCAAACAATACGATCACAAGAATGGGATTTAAAGGGAGCTCTTGCCTTCTAGAAATACCGCCATCTTTTTGGCACCTATCACATGCCTTGGTGAACTCATGTGCATCTTGGTGGATGGTTGGCCAATAATAGCCACATTGCAAGGATTTATGGGTTGTCCGGATACCACTATGATTCCCACCCATAGGCGAGGAGTGGCATGCCTCCAAAACACTCAACATCTCCACTTCCGGTACACAACGCCGAATAAGACCATCGGCACAACTCCTATATAGATATGGCTCATCCCAAAAGAACTTTTTCACATCATGCATGAACTTTTTCCTTTGATGAAAGGACAAGTCCGATGGGACAAAACCACTAGCCAAGTAATTCGCAAAATCTGCGAACCATGGAATCAAGTCTTGAGAAGCAGCCACAACATGCTCATTAGGGAAAGTATCATCAATTTCAGATTTTTCACCTAACTCTCGCATTGCTTCATCTTTTAATCGGGACTAGTGATCGGCCACTTGATTTTCGGTCCCTTTTCTATCTTTCATTTCAAAGTCAAATTCTTGCAATAGTAAAACCCAACGAATCAACCTCGGTTTCGCATCCTTCTTTGCTATCAAATATATCAAGGAAAAATGATCAGTATGCACTATAACTCTAGTGCCAAGCAAATAGGAGCGAAATTTCTCGAAAGCAAAGACCACCTCAAGGAGCTCTTGTTCAGTCACGGTGTAGTTCTTTTAGGCTTCATTAAGGGCTTTACTAGCATAGTAAATGAGGTGAAGGATTTTATCCCTTCTTTGTCCCAATACCACACCAAGCGCAACCCCACTAGCATCACACATCACATCAAATGGCTTGCTCCAATCCGGAGAAATAATGATGGGCGCAGATACCAACTTCTCTTTCAACTCTCCATATGCCTTCAGACAGGATTCATCAAAATAAAATTTACACTCTTTCTCAAGCAGCTTGCACAGAGGATGTGCAATTTTTGAGAAATCTTTGATAAACATCTGGTAGAAACCCGCATACCCAAGGAAACTCCTCACACCTTTTACAGATATGGGTGGAGGAAGTTTCTCTATCACCTCGAATTTAGATTGATCAACCTCTATACTCTTCTCTGAGATGCGATGGCCCAATACAATGCCCTCTTTCACCATAAAGTGACATTTTCCACAATTAAGCACAAGATGGCACTCTTCACATATTTTGAGAAGTCAGACAAGTGACTCAAACAATGATCAAATGAGTCACCAACAACAGAAAAATTATCCATAAATACCTCAATTATGTCCTCCACCATGTCGGAAAATATAGACATCATACATCTCTGAAAGGTAGCCGGTGCATTACACAACCCGAAGAGCATCCTCTTGAATGCAAAAGTTCCATAAAGACAAGTAAAAGTGGTTTTCTCTTGATCTTCAGGTGCAATAGAGATTTGATTGTAACCCGAATAACCATCAAGAAAACAATACCACCATTTACCTGCAAGTCTATCCAACATCTGATCCATGAAGGGCATAGGAAAATGGTCTTTCTCAGTCCATGCATTTAGTTTCCGGTAATCCATACACACTCTCCATCCGATCACCGGCCTCATCTGAACAAGCTCATTTTTTTCATTGGGGAGCACAGTCATTCCCCCTTTCTTGGGCACACACTGAACAGGGCATACCCAACTACTATCAGCGATCTGATATATCACTCCGGCATCCAACCACTTAATAATTTCCTTCTTCACTATCTCTTGCATAGGTGGATTTAGGCGTCTCTGCTGCTCAATACTGGCTTATGATCGGGCATGAGTTGTATTTTATGTGAACAAATACCGGGAGGGATCCCAATAATATCCGCAATAGTCCACCCAATATCTCTCTTGAACCTCTTCAACACTTCAACCAAACACTCTACTTGTTGCACCTTCAAATATGATGAAATAATTACCGGCAAAGTATCATCTTTCCCCAAGAATACATACCTCAGATGAGGTGGTAGAGCCTTAAGCTATAATTTTGGAGCCTTCTCAATAGATGGTTTTGCAGGTGGAGACTCGCGATGCATCATATCTAACTCCAATTTCTTGGGTTTGAACCAAACATCTCCTCGATCAAGTGCCGCAACCAATGACCCATACTCTGCGATACAATCACTCTCAAAGTTCATAATCACTGCTGCTAGTGCCTCAACACAAAGACGTTCTTCTATTTGGACCTCTAACGAACTCTCAACTCTGTAGGATATCGTAGATACCGATTGGAGCTCAGAACTGTGCCTCATGGACCTACAAATATTGAAAGTCACTTCTTCATTGTTTAACCAAAATTTCATCTGCCCTTTCTCCATGTCAACCAGGGCGCGACCGGTAGCAAGAAATGGCCTCCCAAGAATAATAGGCACCTCAAAATCCACCTCACAGTCAAGAATCACAAAATCAGCCAGAAATATGAACGACTCCACCTTCACTAACACATCGTGGAGTATCCCAATAGGCCTCTTCACTATTTGATCGGCCATCAGTAGCCGCATCGCAGTGGGCTTTGGATCACCCAAACCCAACTTTTTGTAGATGGATAGAGGCATGAGATTTATGCTTGCCCCAATATCACATAATGCTTTAGCAAAGTGTAACATCCCGATTGTACATGGAATAGTGAAAGCACCCGGATCTTCTTTCTTTTGCACTAGAGACCTTGTAGCAATAGCACTACAGTGTTCCATATTATCATCATCCTCAAAACTAACCGATCTCTTCTTAGTAACCATATCTTTCATGAAGTTGGCGTAACCGGGCATTAGTTCTAGAGCTTCTACCAAAGGAACATTGATGGAAAGATGTTTTAACATATTAATAAAATGCCGGTATTTACCATCCTCTGTCTTTTTCACCAACCTTTGCGGGAATGGTGGTGGTGGTCTTGGAATGGGAGTCACCGTTTGGGGCTTCTCTTCTTCTTTTCCCGCTTCATCTACCAACTCGCCACTAGCTTCTACTACCTCATCTTCTCTTCTCATCTTATTTTCTACGCCAGAAGGCATAAGTGGATCTATGGTTTCCTTACCACCTCGAGTAGTGACTGCCATACAATGTCCATCATTTTTCGGATTTTGAACAGTGTTGCTAGAAAGAGTACCCGGTTGACGAGGGTTCACAGTAGACGACAATTGGGCCATTTGCATCTCAAGATGCTTGATTGAAACTGCATGTGCATCCACTTTTTGCCCAATGTTAGCCAAATCACCTCTCAATTCCTTGGCGTGCTCATCACTTGCGTTGAACCTCCTCCTCATCTTTTGCAACATGTCTTCAACTCGCGCCATACTACCTCCACTATCCCTAGGAGCAACTTCCCGATTTTGAGGTGTATCATAGGGCCCACTTTGATTGTTTCTGTTTCCATAGTTACTCCAGTTGAAGTTGTTGTCGCGGTTGTAGTTTCCTTCACAAACATAGTGACCCTCTCGGTTGTAATTCCCATAGTTTTGACCTTGATTTCCTTGACCTTGGCGCCAATTCTCCTGATTGGAGCCTTGGGCGTTTGGTCGGAAACCCCCCGTCTACTCATTCACTTCATAAGAATTCTCCTCATAGTAAAACTCATCTATCGGCGGTGGTGGCTTAGTCAAATAATTCACCGCATTCACTTTCTCTGCACCTCCAAGGACATATTTCAACACTAACCCAAGCTCAGTTCTCATTTGAGCCATTTCTTCATGAATCTCATCTGTTGTTGGGTTGTGTGTAGATTGCACCGCAAAAGTGTTTCTCCCAGTATCCGAATTCCTAGTGCTCCAAGATTTATTATTTCGGGAGATTTTCTCTAACTTCTCAGCGATCTCTTCATAAGTACACTCCCCATAGGAACCACCCACAATAGTATCAAGCATCGCCTTATTGTTATCATCTTGCCCCCGATAGAAGTACTCTTTCAGCGACTCATCATCAATGTGGTGGTTTGGGACACTTCTAAAGAATAAGGTGAACCTATCCCAAGAACTGCTTACTGATTCCCCTGGTAATGCCACAAATTTGTTCACCCTATCTTTGTGGTTGAGATTTTTAGAAACCGGGTAATACCTTGCTAGGAACACATCCTTCAACTACCAAGTATATATTGAATTGTAGCGCAACTCTGTAAACCATAGACGTACATGTCCAAGTCAGGCCTACCTACACAACTCTTACACACCGACCTCAGTTTGGAGATGTGAGCATGTGGATCCTCAGATGGTAGCCCCGAAAACACACCTCTAGCGGTGAGCATCTGCATCAAGCAACTAGTTACCACGAAAGTATGACCATGTGGTAGAGGAGGTAGGACAAGTGGACTATCAGAGTCGGTGATGTTAACATTTCCCCTATAGTACTCTTGAGGGCGTGGGGTAGGAGGTTGCCTCTTCGGATTACCTTCACCAAGGTTATCAACCATCACTTGATTATGAGCATCAACCAGCGGGGGCGGTTGAGGATTGATCTCATTCTCGATATAAGCAGGATTGTTTTGAATGTTCATTCTGCGAAGTGTACGGTTTAGTTCTGGATCAAGTGAAAGTATTGGTTCTCCTCGTCTACGTGTACTTGGCATACACTAAACCTAGACATGCGGGAGACAAAAACAAAAGAAAAAGTAAAATCAGGAAATTATTGACTAAAATTAAGTAATGTGCATAAAGTTAATTTAAAAGCCACTTTCCCCGCAGCGGCGTCAAAATTTAATACGCTCAAACTATACTTCCCTAAAGAAGTATAAGCGGTCGTATCAAGTAAAGAACCCAAATGTTAGGTAGGGGTCGATCCCACGAGGAAAATGATTTAGACTTAACTTTAATCTACGGTTACTTTTATTTAGTCAAATCCTTTCCGAAAAGAAACAATTAAAAAGGGGGTTTTTGTGTAACAAAAGTACTTAATTAAGTCTACGGAAACAAGTAGCAAGTTTAAATATTTGATGTTTATCAAGTGATAAGAGAAACTAGGGTGTAAGTGTTCCACATAGGTTCATAACGTAGTAATCCTAGCTATAACAACTCTTTCCTAGTATCTTGCACGCAAAGTGGTAAGTTATGTATCCCTAATTCCTTGGTCCAGCAACTAGTGAATTTCACTCCGCACCTTGGTCCGGCTACGTGTGTGTATTTTACTAAACCTTACCTTTTACCTCATATTAAACATCATAATCGATGTATGACTTAGTTATTACTTCGCACCAATCGACACTAGCCTATTAGATAGTGTATACTAAATCTGCATTGCTAATTCTTTTCTTATTATCTACCTCCTTGGTCCGGCAAGTAGCAACAAGGCGAGTTATAATATTGGCCACCGTTAAAATGACTTCTAAATGAAAGAATTATCAATACATGCAAGACACTATTCTAAAATTGTTATTTTAGCTAGTTCTACTTTGTTAATTACCTACGGTTCCCACAACCCTAGTTTTGGATTTAGTTACCCATGTTAAAAATTACACAATTCATATTGATTAGACAAGAATTCATGTACTTACATTAACAAGTTTGAAGAAAAATCCAGAAAATCACTTGAATTAATCAAAATATTGTAAAGATCAATTCCGAAAAAGTGAAGTATTTTCCAAAACCCAAAGTTCAACAACCAACAATACAAATCTGAAAATTAACAAAAGAGACTAACCCCAAAAATGAGGTTTGTAGTCCTATTTACAATAAAAGATTCCTTAAAATAAAGGGAAACCTAAATAAGGAAAACTTCTATCCAAAACGCGCCTCGAGTCGATGACCTAACCGACGGACCGTCGAGGTAACGACAAACTGTCGACACCTCCGTCGGTCCATACTTCAACTTCTTTTTCAGCTGCTATCTTCTCTATCATTCTATTACCATCGATGGACTCAAACGACGGTTACCACCTACGGACCGTCGACGAGTCGACGGACCGTCGATGGCTCCGTAGGTCATCACTTCTGCATATTGCAGCACAGTCTTCAGCATTTTTGTTCTGGACAATTTTACTGCAAACACAAAGAATAATACATTAAAACTACTAAAAAGAGGCCTTAAACACACACTAAACTTAAGGAAAAGGCATTGGAAGTACCGTGTAACCACCATACATCAATTTCCAATTAATGCACCAGACCTTAAATCGATGATTTGATTACCATATTCCGCGTTGGGTTTTTAGCATATTAATCCTCAAGAATAAGGGAATAACCCCCACCCACGTTTTGCCTTAGATTCTCATCAAAAGTAGATCAATTTTTCTCCCAATCTTCAGGCGAACTTACCCCATTTATTTATTATGAGCTTCGCACAGCTGAATCCGTTGATTTTTGATCGCGATTCAGTGAAATAGCCTCGCGATTCAGAGTAACATATTTCTTTCCACCATATTTTTGTACCAATTCCATAGAATTTTAATCATTGTTGTCCCTCATCTAAGACGGATTGTAAGCTGATTAAGAACTAGATTCCAACTGTAGAGATTGTTGATTCAAATTACACTTTAATTTACATGGGTTTCGAGGCTTGAAACGATGATCACTCTCCATTCAAAAACTCAAATTCGTACCAATTAGCCAAGATGCTAATTCTTTGATCAAAATCTGTAAAAAAAATTAGAGAGAAAATTTTTTGCGAAGCAGTTGGTATTTTTTCTTATGGTTTTAGATTTGAGAGTTTTGGTATTTTGGGCTTAGGGTTTCTGGTTTAGGGTTTAGGGTTAGGGTTAGGGTTAGTGTTAAAGTTAGGGTTAGGGTTTTCTTTTATTTTAGGTTTTTGGGTTTAAGGTTTAATATTAATGGTTTAGTATTTAATGTTTGGGTCTTAGTATTTTGGGTCTTGGGGTTTAGGGTTTATGGTAAGGTTAGGGTTAGAGTTTGGGTTTAGGTTATTTTTTAGATTTTAAGGTTTAGGGTTAAGGATTTGAGTTGTAATATCTATGGTTTAGTGTTTAATGTTAAAGTTTTAGTATTTTGGGCTTTGGTTTTAGAGTTAAGGTTTAAAGATATGGTAGGGTCAGGGTTCGTGTTAGGGTTAGGGTTTAGGCTTTTTTTTAGATTTTAGGTTTTGGGGTTTCAGATTTTTGGTTTAAAATCTATGGTTTAGTGTTTAATTATTGGGTTATGGTATTTTGGGCTTGGGGTTTCAGGTTAATGTTTTAGGGTTAGGGTTTTGGTTAAGGTTAGGGTTAGTGTTTGGGTTTGGGTTTGGGTTTATCTAGGTTTTAGGATTTGTGGTTTAGGATTTGAGGTTTAAAATCTATGGTTTAGTGTTTAATGTCTGAGTTTTCGTATTTTGGACTTAGGGTTTAGGGTTAGTATTTAGGGTTAGGGTTAGGGTTAGAATTAGTGTTAGGGTGTAGTTTTTTTTTTTAGGTTTTATGGTTCAGGGTTTAACATTTGAGGTTTAAAATTTATGATTTAGTATTTAATTTTGGGGTTTTGGTATTTTTGGCTTACGATCTTAGGTTAATGGTTTAGGGTTAGGGTTAGGGTTTTGGTTTTTTTAGGTTTTTGGGTTTAGGGTTTAGGATTTGAGATTTAATATTAATGGTTTAGTGTTTAATGTTTGGGTTTTTATATTTTGGGCTTGTGATTTAGGGCTTATGGTAGGATTATAGTTAGGGTTAATGTTAGGGTTAGGGCTAGGGTTAGGGTTTAGGTTGTTTTTAAGGTTTTAGGATTTGTGGTTAAGGATTTGAGTTGTAATATTT
The DNA here is from genome assembly GCA_016801875.1 of Solanum sitiens. Lineage (NCBI taxonomy): Eukaryota > Viridiplantae > Streptophyta > Magnoliopsida > Solanales > Solanaceae > Solanum > Solanum sitiens. The sequence goes on along the minus strand of JABWTJ010000651.1, from coordinate 945,789 downwards.
ATAGTTTAGTGTTTAATGTTAGCGTTTTGGTATTTTGGGCTTTGGGTTTAGGGTTTAGGGTTTAGGGTTAGGGTTAATGATAGGTTTACGGTTACGTTAGTGTTTATATTAGGGATATGGTAAGGGTTAAGGTTTAGTTTTTTTTTTAGGTTTTCAGTTTTGGGGTTTACGATTTTTTGATTTAAATATATGGTTTATTTTTTAATGTTTTGGTTTTGGTATTTTGGGCATGGGGTCTTGTGTTAATGGTTTTGGGTTAGGGTTAGGGTTAAGATTAGGGTTAGGGTTAGGGTTAGGGTTAGGATTAGGATTTTTTTTATTTAGATTTTAAGGTTTGTGGTTTAGGATTTATGGTGAAATATCAATAGTTTAGTGTTTAATGTTTTGGTTTTGGTATTTTGGGCTTGGGTTTAGGGTTTATGTTAGGGATATCGTTAGGATTAATGTAGGGTTAGGGTTAAGGTTTAGGTTGTTTTTAGGTTTTAGGGTTTTGGGTTAACGATTTGTGTTTTAATATCTATGGATTAGTGTGTAATGTTAGGATTTTGGTATTTTGGACTTCAGGTTTAGGGTTAGGGTTAAGGTTTGTGTTAGGGATAGGGTTAAGGGTAGGGTTTAGATTTTTTTTAGGTTTTAGGTTTTGTGGTTTAGATTTTTTGTTTAAAATCTATGGTTTAGTGTTTAATGTTTGGGTTATGGTATTTTGGGCTTGGGGTTTCGGGTGAATGGTTTAGGTTTAGGGTTAGGGTTAAGGTTAGGGTTAGGGTTAGGGTTAGGGTTATAGATTAGTTTTTTCTTTAGGTTTTAGGGTTTGTGGTTTAGGATTTGAGGTTTAGAATCCATGATTTAGTGTTTAATGTTTGGTTATTGTATTTTGGACTTAGGGTTTTTATTTTGGACTTTGGGTTTAGGATTCAAGGCTTAGGGTTATATTTAGGATTAGGGTTAGGGTGTAGGTTTTTTTTAGGTTTTATGGAGCATGATTTAGCATTTGAGGTTAATATCTATGGTTTAGTATTGAATGTTTTGGTTTTTGTATTTTGGACTCAGGGTTTCATGTCTATGGTTTAGGGTTAGGGTTAGGGTTAAGGTTAGGATTAGGGTTAAGGCTATGTTTTTTTTTTAGGTTTTTGTGTTTAGGGTTTAGGATTCGAGGTTTAATATCAATGGTTTAGTGTTTAATATTTAGGTTTTTGTATTTTGGGCTTGAAGTTTAGGGTTTATGGTAGGGTTAGGGTTAGAGTTAATGTTAGGGTTAGGGCTAGGGTTTAGGTTGTTTTTTAGGTTTTAGGGTTTGGGGTTAAGGATTTGAGTTGTAATATCTTTACTTTTATGTTTAATGTTAGATTTTTGGTATTTTGGGATTTGTGTTTAATGTTTATTGTTTAGGGTTTAGGGTTTAGGGTTAAGGTTAAGGATAGGGTTAGGGTTAGGGTTTGTGTTAGGGATATAGTTAGGGTTAGGGTTAAGGTTTTTTTTAGGTTTTTGGTTTTGCGGTTTAGGATTTTTGGTTAAAAATCTATGGTTTATTGTTTAATGTTTGGAATTTTGTATTTTAGGCTTGGGGTTTTGGTTTAATGGTTAAGGGTTAGGGTTAGGGTTAGGATTTGGGTTAGGGTTAGGAATTAGTTTTCTTTTAGGTTTTAGGGTTTATAATTTAGGATTTGAGTTTAAAATCTATGGTTTAGTGTTTAATGTCTGGGTTTATGTATTTTGGACTTAAATGTTTTTTGTGGACTTAGGGTTTAGGGTTTAAGGTTTAGTGTTAGGGTCAGGGTTAGGGTTAGGATTAGGGTTAGGGTATTTTTTTTTTATGTTTTATGGTTCAGCATTTGACATATGAGGTTTAAAATCTATGGTTTAGTATAATGTTTGGGTTTTTGTATTTTGGGCTTAGGGTTTAGGGTTAGGGTTAGGGTCAGGGATATGGTTAGGGTCATGGGATTTTTATTCTTTTGGGTTTAGGGTTTAGGATTTGAGGTTTAATATCAATGGTTTAATGTTTAATGTTTGGGTTTTTGTATTTTGGGATTGGGTTTAGGGTTTATGGTATGTAAGGGTTAGGTTAGGTTTAAGGTTGCTTTTTTGGTTTTAGGGTTTGGGGTTAAGGATTTGAGATGTAATATCTATGGTTTATTGATTAATTTTAGGGTCTTGGTATTTTGGGCTTAGGGTTTAGGGTTTAGGGTTAGGGTTAAGGATAGGGTTAGGGTAAGGGTTAGGTTTATGTTAGCTATAGGGTAAGGGTTAAGGTTTAGGTTTTTTTTAGGTTTTTTGTTTTGGGGTTTAGGATTTTCGGTTTAAAATCTTTGGTTTAGTTTTTAATGTTTGGATTTTGGTATTTGGGGCATGGGGTTTCGGGTTAATGGTTTTGGGTTAAGGTTAGGGTTAGGATTTGGGTTAGGGTTAGGGTTAGGAATTAGTTTTTGTTTTAGGTTTTAGGGTTTGTAATTTAGGATTTTGAGTTTTAAAATCTATGGTCTAGTGTTTAATGTCTGAGTTTTCGTATTTTGGACTTAGAGTTTTTTTTTGTGGACTTAGGGTTTAGGGTTTAAAGTTTAATGTTAGGGTCTGGGTTAGGGTTAGGATTAGGGTTAGGGAGTAGTTTTTTTTTAGGTTTTATGGTTTAGGGTTTGACATTTGAGGTTTAAAATCTATGGTTTAGTATAATGTTTGGGTTTTTGTATTTTGGGCTTAGGATTTAGGGTTAGTGTTAGGGTTAAGGTTAAGGTCTGGGTTAGGGTGAGGGTTTTGGGATTTTTAGTCTTTTGGGTTTAGGGTTTAGGATTTGAGGTTTAGTATCAATGGTTTAATGTTTAATGTTTGGTTTTGGTATTTTGGGCTTGGGTTTAGGGTTTATGGTATGTAAGGGTTAGGTTAGGGTTTAGGTTATTTTATTGGTTTTAGGGTTTGGAGTTAAGGATTTGAGTTGTAATATCTATGCTTTATTGTTTAATTTTAGGGTTTTGGTATTTCGGGTTTAGGTTTTAGGGTTTAGGGTTTAGGGTTAGGGTTAAGGATAGGGTTAGGGTTAGGGTTAGGGTTTATGTTAGCTATAGGGTAAGGGTTAAGGTTTAGTTTTTTTTTAGGTTTTCTATTTTGGGATTTAGGATTTTCTGTTTAAAATATATGGTTTAGTTTATAATGTTTGGATTTTGGTATTTTTGGCATGGGTTTTCGGGTTAGGGTTAGGATTAAGGTTAGGGTTAGGGTTAGGGTTTAGATTTTTTTAGGTTTTAGGGTTTGTGATTTAGGATTTGAGGTTTAAAATCTTGTTTAGTGTTTAATGTTTTGGTTTTCGTATTTTGGACTTAGTTTTTTTTTAGTGTTTAGGTTTTAGGGTTAGGGTTAAGATTAGGGTTAGGGTGTAGGATTTTAGGTTTTATGGTTCAGGGTTTAGCATTTAAGGTGTAAAATTTATAGTTTAGTATTTAATGTTTGGGTTTTGGTATTTTGGGCTTAGGGTTTTGGGTTTAGGGTTTAGGGTTAGGGTTAGGGTTTGTGTTAGGGTTAGGGTTTAAGTTTTTCTTAGGTTTTAGGTTTTGTGGTTTAGGACTTGAGGTTTAAAAAATCTATGGTTTAGTGTTTAATGTTTGGGTTCTCGTATTTAGGACATAGGGTTTTCTTGTGGACTTAGGGTTTAGGGTTTAGCGTATAGGGTTAGGGTTAGGATTAGGGTTAGCGTGTAGTTTTTTTGTTTAGGTTTTAAGGTTCTGGGTTTTACATTAGATGTTTAAAATCTATGGTTTAGTATTCAATGTTTGGGTATTTGTATTTTGGGCTTAGGGTTTTGGGTTTATGGTTTAAGGTCAGGGTTAGGGTTAGGGTTGGTTTTTTTAAGGTTTTTGGGCTTAGGTTTCATATTTGAGGTTTAATATCAATGGTTTATTGTTTAATGTTTTTTTTTTGGTATTTTGGGCTGGCATTTAGAATTTACGGTAGGGTTAGGGTTAGGATTAATGTTACGGTTAGGGTTAGGGTTTAGGTTGTTTTTTAGGATTTACGGTTTTGGGTTAATGATTTGAGTTGTAATATCTATGGATTAGTGTTTAATTTTTGGGTTTTGCTATTTTAAGTTAATGGTTTATGTTTAGGGTTAGGGTTAAGGTTAGGGTTAGGGTTAGGGTTTGTATTTAGTTTTTTTTAGGTTTTACGGTTTGTGGTTTAGGATTTAGGATTTATTATGATTTAGGGATTATGGTTTAGGATTTGAGTTTTAAAATATGTGGTTTAGTGTTTAATGTCTGAATTTTTGTAATTTGGACTTAGGGTTTTTTTTGGACTTAGGTTTTAGGGCTTAGGATTTAGGGTTAGGATTAGGTTTAGGGTGTAGGTTTTTTTAGGTTTTATGGTTCAGGGTTTAGTAATTGAGGTTTAAATCTATGGTCTAGTATTTAATGTTTGGGTTTTGGTATTTTGGACCTAGGGTCTCGGGTTTATGGTTTAGGGTTTGGGTTAGTGTTAATGTTAGGGTTAGGGTTTTGGTTTATTTTAGATTTTTGTGTTTAGGGTTTAGGATTTGAGGTTTAATATTAATTGTTTAGTGTTTAATGATTGGGTTTTTGTATTTTGGGCTTGGGATTTTGGGTTTATGGTAGGGTTAGGGTTAGGGTTAATGTAGAGTTAGGGTTAGGGTTTAGGTTGTTTTTAGGTTTTAGGGTTTAGGTTTAATTTGAGTTTTAATATCTATGGTTTAGTCTTTAATGTTAGGTTTTTGGGATTTTGGGATTTGTTTTCCCAATTGGAACGACCATTGTGGTGGGTCTGGGGCTGAGCAACACCCCCAGGCCTTATCATTTAACAAAATAAAATTGTACAAGAAGGGGTCTTGACCTTACCTTCATACCTATGATGGGTCAAATGGACCAACCTACTAAGGTTAGTTCATTTACCCTTACAATATGTATATTCTAAATCAAAATTCTAGAATACAATAAACAAGGGAGACTCTCCCCTTACAATTGGATATATAAAAACTTAACCATATTCTAAACTATATTTACATATAGACTAGAATAAAGAACTGTTGAAAACATATATTTAATATGAGTTATTTACAACCTTCTAATAGTAAATTCTTCAAGGATGATCGTTAATCCTTTTGAGCTTCTTTCTTCTAAAATTTTGCATACCAAGCTTTTCCAAGATGCAGCTTCCTTTGATTAATCCCACAAGTTGATGTTGAGTGTAAAAATGTTGTATGATATCTTGTATATGACTCCATTTTGATAGAAGGTCTGTTGTTCCATTGGCCTCTCCATATAAATGAAAACATTTGAAAAACTCTAGTTTACCTGCAATTTGTTGGATTGTATTGACATCCTGCTTGCTTCTCCAAGGAATGTTAATTGTATTATTGATCCATTTACTTAGTAATTCTGAATCCACCTCTAGAATGACTCATTTATACCCATATTGTTCACACCAACTAATTCCCTGCAATGCTTCCTTAATCTCGGCAGTGTTATTAGTACAGAAACCCAAAGGAATAGAAAATGCATAGACTAATTTACCTTGATAATCCCTTAAAATACCTCCACCTCCAATACTACCTGGATTATGCATAGATCCACCATCCGTATTAATCTTATATATACCATTCGGAGGTTTTTCCCATTGTACCATTGTGACCTTATATTGTTGCTTTCATTGCTCAATGAAGATGATCAGTCCTTTCCAAGTATGAGACCATTGGATATTAGGAAAGGATACTATTGGAGTCTGTATGATGTCTCTCCATATAGCATAATGTACTCTATGATTACTGGACTTGTTGCCTCCATACTTCACTGCACACCTATTTTTCCACAAATGCCAACAAATAATATTAGGTAGCACTTGTAAAAGAATTTTTTGTACCTCATTGTGATGTCGAAGACTTGACCAATGCATTAACAGACTCCTCAATTTTCTACTGCTGTGTTGTGTACCCACCAGTGCTGAATGTTTCTGCCAAACATAGTTAGCAAATTGACCATTCACCACAATGTGATTGATTTCATCCTTCCCTGGTTTATGACAACAATAACAATCTGCAACATCCTTTCCAAAAGTGATATTTTTTTCATTAGTAGTTAATTTCTCCCTCAAAGCTCTCCAAATAAAGATGGAGATTTTGAAGGGTAACTTTTATGACAAATAATTTTATTAATAGGATCTTTTGTATGTTTGTTTCTAATGTTTTCCCAGGCACTAGATATAGAGAACTGTCCATTTTCAGCAGGTATCCAATTAGCAGAATCAGGCTTGCCATCCTGGTATTGGATATTGATACCAAGGATGATAGGAATTAATAATGGAGGAGCATGTATTCTAACCTCCCTTTCATTCCATTGCCAAGATTCTAAAAAATAAGAGACCTTAACTTTATTCAAATTAGAAATATTGTTACAATACTTTGCTAGAGGTCCATCCCTAAGCCAATTATCGCACCAAAAGCTACAAGTACCTGAATGAATGTTCCAACTAATATGAGATTAAAAAACCTCTCTATTTCTAGTAAGATACCTCCAAACTAGTGACTGTCCATTATCAATTTTTTTTGCTACTATGTTAGATCTTTGACAATATTTTGACTTCAAAAAGAGCCCCCACAAAGATTGTTTTGTTCTTAATTCCCATCATTGATTATATTGAAAAGACATATAACATATTCTCCAGTAATCTTATCCCAATACCCCTTTCATCAGTAGGATACCCTAGAGTTTCCCATGATGCACAATGATACTTTTTATTTTCCTTTTCAGTCCCCCAAAAAAGTCAACAATGACATTTTGAATTTATTTCAAAGTAGTCTTAGGTGGAGAAATTGCAGCCATAGTATGAATATATAATGATTATAATACATGCTTAACTAAAGTTATTTTACCTCCAAAACATAGTATTTTTTACTGTGAACTAGTGATTCTCTTAATTACTTTATCCACTAAATCTGAATAGTAAATGATCCTTTGTCTCCCTATGTATAAAGGGCAACCTAAATATTTCATAGGACTATCTTTCCTACAAAAACCAGTCTCCTCTTTAATAATTGCAACAATATCATCATCAGTGTGTTTAGTCACCATGAAAAAACTTTTATATTTATTTAGCAATTTATCAGAAACTTTTTCATAAGCAGAAATGGTTTTTATTATACGCTGTAAAGAAATTCTCGTAGTAGAAGTAAAAATGATAAAATATCATCCGCAAAAATTAAATGATTAATTTCAGGCCCCTTACCCTCCATATGAAACCCCTTATATAACACATTTTGATTTAACAAATTAAGTTGTCTAGATAAAATTTCAGCTCCTAAAATGAATAAGGCTGGAGATAATGGATCACCCTGCTTAAGCCCTCTAGTGGAATGGAAAATTCCATGTCTTTTACCATTGATGACTATAGAATACCAATTATTACTCATGATTCTCCATACTCTATTAATGAATATCTCCCCAAAAACCATCCTTCTCAATACCAGACAAGTATAAGACTAAGATACTCTATCAGATGCTTTAACCATATCTAACTTAATGACCACATTAGCACCTTCAGTAGGTTGTTTAATACCATGAATGATCTCTTGAGACAACATTATATTCTCTGAAATACTCCTACCTCTTACAAAACCAGATTGATTAAGGGAAATAAGGTTAGGTAAAATAGGAGCTAACCTAGTACTCATGATTTTTGAAATGATTTTATTAGAGAAATTACTAAGACTAATGGGTCTATAATCCTTAAACTTATTAGGATGTTCTGTTTTTTGAAGCAGAATTAAGCAAGAATGAGTCATGTGTTTAGGCATATCTTGACCACTAATGAACGAATGAACTACCGCAAGTAAATCAAATTTAATTATATCAAAGCAGATTTGATAAAATTTACATACTATACCATCCTGACCATGTGCTGAATTAGGGTTCATTTCAAACACTATTTTTCTTAATTCTTCCATTGTAGGCATGCTTTCTAAGATTAGATTTTGTTCATGAGTAACTAAATTTAGGATGCATTGTAAAATCTCCTCATTTATTCTATTATTATCCCAGTGAAGATGTTTTGAATTTAATTACAAGATTCTCTAGCAATATCATCATCCCCCTATACCCAATCCCCATACTCTGTTAAAATTTTATGCATAAGCATTCTTCTCCTTTTCATTCTCAAAACACCATGAAAATATTTAGAGTTTCTGTCACCCTCTTTTAACAAATGAATCTGGCTTTTTTGTTGTAACAGGGAATATTTAACTTTTAAATGCGATATATATTCTGCATTAATGCTATGCAATTTAGCCCTATTATCCTCTGTATTAGCATTAATCAGATTATCTTCAACTTTCTTTACTAAATCCTCATATTCTTTTATTTTTGCAAAAATATCTCCAAACTCTTTTCTTGACCAAACACTTAAAGTAGTAGACAATCTCTTCATTTAGGTATGAAAATCCACATAGGGTTACCTGTTACTTTTCTTTTCCAGCAACTTTCCACAGTAGCTAAAAAGAAGAATTTTCAGTCCAATAATTAAGGAATTTAAAGTATTTGATTACATGTTCTAATCTAATACTCAATTCAAGTAGTAAAGACAGTGGTCTGACCCAACTTATGGTAAATGATTGATAGTAGTTTGGTACATTTTATCTAACCACTTATCATTTACCAAAGCCCTATCTAATATTTTCCAAATTCTAGCTCCTTCATCTCTTTGAGTACACCGGGTATAAGGTTGTCCATTGTATCCTATATCCACTAATCCACATGCTTCAATAATACTGATAAATTTAAAACTCTTGTTCATATTATATGCCTTACCTACTAACTTTTCATTAGTATATGAAATAATATTAAAATCACCAATAACATACCAAGGCAAATTAGTATCAGAATAATGTAACAAACTATCCCATAAGGGTCTTCTTAAGTAATACTTACATTTAGCATACACATAAGTGATAAGAAACATATTTTTACAGTCCAAATGATTGATTTCACAAGTAATGTTGATCATGCACTTCCACCACCTTACATTTTACATCACAACTCCAAAACAACCAAATTTTATTATTGAAATAGAAATGAGCATGATCCATCTTTAACTGACTCATAAATGATTTAATCTGTGACTGGTTTGCAAAATGTTCCAACACAGCAATGATAGTCAAATTATACAGTTTTTTAAGGTTTTGTAGTCTTTCCAAAAAACCTAGAGTATTTATACTCCTAGCATTCGAACATATGGTCCTAATCATCAAATACATCTACTCCTAGCCCTAGTGTGTGGTTTGTTAACACTATCACTTTTAGTTTTCCTAGATTCTTTTCTACCCCTAGGAGACAAACCATGCTTTCCAGTAACTTCCTGCACTTCTTCATGCACCTCTTCAGGATTGTTACTGTGTAGCCTAGGTCCCCTTTGTGGTTGCTGATCTATGTTAGTTTCTTGTTCAGACTCTTCACCCTCCTCTAAGGATTGAGTATCTTCATCATACTCTTACTCAGAATTGGGTGCACCATACTCATCAAAGTCATCATCCTTTTGTATCTCAACAAAATCATGACCTTTTTCTTTGTGTTGTTTTTTCTTAATGGCTTCTCTTTTGTTTTTACATAATCTCGATTGTGATTTATTGTTAGTAGGTTTATCAAGTTGTTCATTATCTTCAATGTTTATGTTTTAACCATAAACATCATCCACTTGATCCATCTTGCCTTTCCGTTTAGATAACCTAACCTCACTGTATCTTTTCTCCTGACCAGTTCAAACCTCACCTCCATCAGCTTCACCAGCATTTTTAATATTACATTTATTAATGGCTTTAGAGTTTGGGAGCATTGATTCAATAGCTGAGTTGAATGCATTAGGTTCCTGAATAAATTTTTTATCACTAGTAGGTTTAACCTCCCTTTTGATAACATGACTTTGCCTCATCTGTTGTTCTGTAACCTGTTCCCTATTAGTATTCCTTCTTTCCATCACTACATGTCTCTGCTGTTGATGTTGATGTTTAGAACCACTTGAAGTTTGAGCAGTGTGCCTCTCAAACTCTTCAGGAATTAATGATTGTTCCTTCACTTCCAAATCTATATAAGTATTCTTAGTAGTAATAATATTTATACCTTTTAGTCTATTATGTGATTGAACTGTTGGTCTGTCTGCCAGTTGTTGTAGTTGTTGATTAGCATATTTCCTCCTTTGAATCTTCCATGGTTCTTCTTGATGATCAGGTCTTTGTTGTTGTTCTCTTGAGTTAGTATGCTGAGTAATATCATCCTCCAATCTGCCTGTTGGATTAAGCTCATGTAACTGCAAATCTGTAGGAACATTGTCTTTTTTGTTTTACTTTTTTCCATCTCTTTCCTTCTTTTGTTATCTTCATCCCTTTGTTTGATAATACAATTAATTTACTTTTGTCCTTGATGTTTACAGTTAAAACAATAGTCAGGAATGTTATCATACTCAATTTTCTTCCACCTCGCATCAGTGATATCGTCCCCAATATATCCCATCCAAATGTGAGAAGGTCTATCTTTGGTGAGGTCTACTTGAACCTTACCTCGAGCTTGACTACCCCTAGTTTTATTAATAGAGGCTGAATCTAAATAAAGAACTCTACCTATAGGTGAAAGCAAACTAGTGATGAATTCTTTATTAAAACAATGCTATGGTAACTCAGGCACAGAAATCCATATTGGAACCAGAGGAGTTTCTTTAGCTGGCTTAAAGTTATGTGTCAAAGACTTTATTCTCATTACTTGCCAAGCTATAATCATCCTTTGTTTGGTCCAAACCATATTGTAATCTAGCTCATTATCAACATCAATATAAACATGTCTAGAATTGAAATGTGCTAGTTTAACTCCCCCTGATAATTGAGTTTGAAGAATAAAAATCTTCCTAATAAGTTCTACTCTAGGCATTGTGTTTATAAATTTATCAATTAAAGTGAACTTAGAGGAAGAAGCCAAATCTTTAACAATTTCTTCCTTCACATAGAGAACAGCAGGAAGTCCTTGTTTAGTAGTGATTTCTGGTTCAGTTAGAGTAATACAAATTTTATCTTTTGACTGATTGAATCTAATCCTATCAGCATAAGTTTGTATAACAGTATATGGAGCAGGTTCTGGAGTTTGGTCTTTATTTGGAAAATTAGCAACATTAGCATTAGTCTGTTCCATTCTATCATTTGTACCTTTAGTCACATTACGATCAAAATTCGTTGAGATTTTAAAAAATTGTGTTTGATAATTATCTTTATTCTCATTCAACCAGTTATATTGCACACCTAAATCCTTTAAATATCTAGCATCACAATCTACATTAGTGCTAAAAAGTAAATAGAGTAAACTGACCTGAACGAGCAGTTGTTATTCTATTTTGTCCATTTGTGTTGATTATCCATGATGTTTAATGGGATGAACTGACTTGTTGGGACTTGTTTGAGCTTGTCGTTTTACCTTGGCTGTTGTTGTTCAAAATTTTTTTCTGTATTTCCTATGAATGTTCCCGATCGTAAATCGATGATAGGGTTATCAACTTTCATTGGGTTTTTAGCAGATTGATCCTCAAGAACAGGGGAATAAACCCTACCCACATTTTTTCTCAGATTATTATCCAACATAGATTGATTTTTCTCTATATATTCTGGTGAATTTATCCCCTTCATTGATTGTGAGCTTCGCACAGCTGAATCAATAGATTTTAGACTGCAATTTTTAGTCAAATTTATCACCTCCGTTGATTGTGAGCTTCGCGCAGCTGAATCAGTAGGTTTTAGACCGCAATTGAGAGAGATATCATCGCAATTCAGAGAAGTACGTTTTTGATCGCGATTCAAAGAAATATCATCGAGACTCAGTTTAACATCAACCTTTCCACCAGATTTTTGTACCAATTCCAAAGAAACATCTTTGTCCCTCATCTGAGACGGATTGTGAGTTTATTCAGAGCTTGATTCCAGTTGTAACGATTGTTGATTCAACATAAAATTCAATTGCCCCATTTCTGGATGCTTGAATCAATTATCCTTCTCCATTCCACACTCAATTCACACGAATTAATTAGCCAAGATGCTAATTTGTGAGCGAATCTGGAAACTTTTTAGAGAGAGAATTTTTTCAAGCGATCTTTGGGCTTTGGATTTAGGGTTTAGGTTTTAGGGTTAGAGTTAAGGATAGGGTTAGGTTAGGGGTCGTGTTAGGGATAGGGTTAGTTTTTTTTTTAGGTTTTACGTTTTGAGGTTTAGAATTTTTGGTTTAAAATTTATGGTTTAGTGTTTAATATTTGTGTTTTGGTATTTTGGGCTTGTGGTTTTGGGTTAATGGTTTAGGTTTAGGGTTAGGGTTAAGGTTAGAGTTTGGGTTAGTGTTAGGGTTTAGTTTTTTTTTTTAGGTTTTAGGGTTTGTTGATTAGGATTTGATGTTTAAGATCTATGGTTTAGTTTTTAATGTTTGGGTTTTCGTATTTCGGACTTAGTTTTTTTTGGACTTCGGGTTTAGGGTTTAGGGTCTAGGGTTAGGATTATGGTTAGGGTTAAGAATAACATTAGACTGTAGTTTTTTTTTAGGTTTTATGGTTCAAGGTTTAGAATTTGAGGTATAACATCTATGGTTTAGTATTTAATGTTTGGGTTTTGATATTTTGGGATTAGGGTTTCGGATTTTTGGTTTAGAGTTAGGGTTAGGGTTAAGGTTAGGGTCAGTGTTATGGTTAGGGTTTTGTTTTTTTGTAGGTTTTTGGGTTTAGGATTGAGTATTTGAGGTTCAATATCAATGGTTTAGTGTTTAATGTTTAAAGTTTTGGTATTTTGGGCTTGGGGTTTAGGGTTTATGGTAGGGTTTTGGTTAGGGTTAATGATAGGGTTAGGGTTAGGGTTTAGGTTTTTTATTAGGTTTTAGCGTTTGTGGTTAAGGATTTAAGTTGTAATTGTAACAACCTGAAAATGACTATGCTAAGTAATGCCTAAACATACCTAGAATGCCTAGATTAGACCGGGTTCACACGGCTTCATGCACGTGGAACCAGAGCTCAGAACCTATGCACCAGCCAAGCCAACCCACTTGGTGAGTTAGTTGAGCTAGGCAAGGTTGGGTCCAGCATTGTAGGGAACCCGAATATTAAGATTCACCCGGATTAGTTTTAACCGGACTTGAAAGGGGTAATCTTAGGTTTGGAGGGTCTAGGGGTAAAATTGTCTTTTCCTGGCTAGGGGTAGTATTGTAATTACCCTAAGTATTTAATTAATTAACTAATGAATGAAAATAGTGGACAATTCGGGTAGGGTTGACCCAAATTGACCCATTTTCGCGAGATGAGCTCCACCCGGGTTCGATCCTTGGTGGAAGTAATATCAAGTTGAATTAATTGGTATTTAATTCTCACATCTCTCCACTCTCTTTCTCATGCCTATCCACTCTCTTTCTCACGGTCATCATCATTAAACTGAACAAAAAAATCAAAAAAAAAAAAGTTCATCACTCTTGAAGAGCTTGAACGCTAAAACTCAAAAGAAAAACTAAACTATAAACGAAAAGCGAAAACATTTTTCAAACGGTTTGCACGTGAGGTTCATTGGAGAAGCATTGTTCTTCGTGTGAGTTGGTAGAACTTGAGATTAGGTTTGAAAGGTGTTAAACGACGAAAAAGGTATGGGTTTTCTTCCTCTTGGTTCCTTTCCAAAGATACCCCTAAGACTCAGTCGAATTCTAATCCGAAAACTAGGAATGTTCCCCTTTGCATGTCCCAGTCACTAGCTCCCATCGATTGTTGTAGGTTGGGTATGTTTGCTGGTAGAATTTAGGAATGTAACGTGTTTTCGTGATGATTATGTTTATGTATGTATGTTCGGAATTATGTGATGATAAACGTGTGCAATGTGTGTGTGGCCGTGTCTCTTAATCTCGAATTAGAGCATGAAAATGGTACGAATTGGAGTATGAAAATGGTATGTTAAATCCTTGTGTTTTTGTATGAAATTACTTGGAAAAATGCATGTAATAACGTACGAAATGTCCAGCGAATTGTCATAAAAATCTAACGTACAAAGGATTGAGAAAAATGGACTGGAAACGATGACCAAATTTCCAAAAATCTTGAAATTTGGTCTCGGCTAAGCATGGCTGAATTTTTTGGTTTTTAAATTATTATTTTATTAGGTGGGAGGTCATTAGGGATTGAACCCAAGACCTCACCATATGCAAACTACTGAAAATGTATTAATAAAAGTGAGGTTAGGGTGAATTGAACTTGGGTCTTAGCAGAGTAAGAGAACTTAGAAAATAAATTAAAAGAAATGAGGCACATTGGATTCGAACCCGTGTGTCCTTGGCCGAAATTAAGATCAGTCCATGCAAGAGTAAAAATAAATAAAATGAGTTTGTGGGGGATCGATCCCACACTCTATTGGTCTCAAACAAAAAAGGAGAGAAAAGAAAGAAAAAAAAGGGAAGTGTAGGTCTTGGGGATCGACCTGAGGTCCTCCAATGCCGAAAGTTTAAATCAAAATTAATACAAGACTAAGTGTTGCTCAAGGGATTTGAAATCGGGTTCCCTTGCCCAACTCCGTATTGATACATAAGTCTTACATGAATAAATATTTAATGAATGCTGCCCATAGGGATCGAACTCGAGACCTTGGCAAACATACAAGATGCATAAGTCTTGGGTAAGTATGAGTCACTTAGACGAATTATGAATCAAGACTCATGGCTTGTACGTATGGGTTCATAAGTCCATCTTACGTTTAAAAATAAGTGAACCTAAGATATATGTGACGAAATGATATGACCCCAGAAGGGTTAAGTAAGTGTGTGTGAAAACCACTAAAAGGCTAAGTGACTTGGTATATGACGAAATGAACTTTCACGTAAAGGGGTGAGTAACTATGAAGAGCTAATATGTTCAAGTTAATAAATGTGGTGACAACATGATAAGAGGATAATATGAAAGATGAGATCAATCTCAAATGAGCCTAAGTAAATGTTACCAAAAACCGTACTCACCTATGAGAGTGTAAGATTAATAAAGAGACCAGTCTCTAAGAACACTCTAATGACAATATTGAGATTAATCCACACTTAATAGTAATGATGAGATGAGAAATTATCTAATGAGCAATGATGCCCTCATGCTAGAAGCCTGCTTATATGATGTGTGAGATGAATGTAATGGAACTTTATACGGAGCACCGATAGGCTAGATTTGAGTCGCGATTCCTTCTTTCTGGAAGGCAGAGGTTCGTGTAAATCTCATGAGATAAGAGTGTCCGTTAAGGAATGTATGGGTCTCCTTATATCTCCTAGTCTTTGAACCTATGCAACCAACATAGGGTTCTAGCAGGGTTCAATTCCCTATATATGCTAGCATGTTTTGGTTTCACTTTGGCCGGTGATTCCACCTCTTTTCGGTGTGGGGTAGACACTGGATTTTATGGCGCTCACATGATCAAGTAATGCACACAATGAAATGAATGATACCAAAGGTGTTTGGATAGGATAATCACGAGGTGAACTAGACTCAAGTAGTGACACTACGTCATTCTTGGTCATTGCACAGTCAACCCAATGAAAGTATTAATTAAAATCCTAGGTATATGAATGAATGAAAATGAAGTACGTATGAATGAATGAAGTACACTCTGTGTTTGCTAAAAAAGGCTCCCAAGTTGAGGTCCCATATATTGAGCCCTCAGTTGGAAAGTCCTACTGTTAAGTCCAAGATTCCAAGGTCTCATGGTATAGAATGGATGATATGTGATATATGTGTGTGCGATATGAAATATGTTATGTGCTGTGTGCAATATGAAAAGAATGATAATGCATGTTACTCTCATAGCATGACTTTCCTAATCTGATTTGGCAAGTCCAACTGACTTTGCTTTTCATAATTCATATCGTTAGGAGAGAGCTATTCTAAATCATGCATGTCCTTGGTGTGTACTTGCATACACCCATACTTAGTACAAGTGTGTACTAATTCCATACAATTCTCTACATTTAGGCGGAGGTGCAGGTGGACGCTAGAGCTTATGGTCTAGACCTCAGTCCTAACAAACGTGGTATCATAACCTTAGGGTAAATTCCAAGGATAATAAGTTCACATCAACCACATCGAGTAGTTTCTAAGTTATGGTAGTGAAGTGCACCACTATCATGAATTAGAGACTGCATGATGCGTAGAAAATTTCCCTTCTTCTGATCTTATCGTGCTTTCCTTAAGGTCTGATTTCTTGGTGTTATGAGCGTATCTAACATCAATTCTTATTTATTTAGAAACTGAACACAAGGGGGAACGCTGGTCAGGGAAGAGTCGGAGCAGCTGCTAGGGGAAACCAAGTTCCACCCCAGGCTCCAGCTGCATGAGTGGCCATGCCAGTTAACCCAACTGGGTTGAAATGCGGAAGTGCGGTCATATTTGGGACAGATGGCTCAAGCCAACACTGTGCAGGATCAGACTATGATGGCCCAGTCCAACAGAGAGGAGGTTCAGCGGGAGAACCCACCAGCCCACAACATGGCGAACAGGTTACGAGATTTTACGAGGATGAATCCTCCAATCTTTATAGGATCTAAGACTACAAAGGATTCTGAGGAGTTTGTAGAGGAGGTCCAAAAGATTCTGGTGGCAATGGGGGCCACAGAGATGGAGAAAGCTGAGCTGGGCTCATACCAGCTGAAGGATGTTGCACAGGCTTGGTGCATGTTGTGGCAGGATAGCAGGGCGTTGTGCGGAGGTTCGATCACATGGGAGCTATTTAAGACAGCCTTTCTGGAGAGGTTCTTCCCCAGAGAGATGAGAGAGGCTAAGGTTGAGGAATTCATCAACCTTAAGCAGGGCTCGATGATTGTCAGGAAGTATTCTCTAAAATTCGTAAAATTGTCCAGGTATGCTACTTCCCTTATGTCGAACAACTGGGACGAGATGAGGAGGTTTCTTACAGGAATCTCAGAGGAGTTGGAGGAGGAGTGTCGGGCTGCGATGCTCCATGACAGCATAGACTTGTCTAGGCTAATTGTGGATATCCAGCAGGTTGAGGACTGCAGGAAGAAGAGGAGAGTCCGTAAGGTCAGGAGGCCTAAACCTTCTGACCAGACAGGTTGTAGCAGTGGTGGTGGCAGGAGCACCTTCGGAGTTCGTGATCAGGCCATATTAAAGAAAGGGAATCAGATTTCAGGGAACTCTAACTCTGAGAGGAGTGTAGCACCCAGAGTAGGCAGACCCGAGCCTAAGAAGGGCAATGGAGGTGATGTGCAGCATCACAGAAAGGAATGCGGCAAGTGTGTCCGTATTCACCGTGGAGAGTTTAGACTATGCACAAATGCCTGTTTTGGTTACGAGAAGAGCAGACATATGGTCAGGGACTGTCCACAGAATAGGGGTCACACTGGAGGTAATGCTCATCCTAGGTCTAATCCCCAGAATGCTACTGCAGCCGAACCTCCTAAGAGGAACTGATTCTACGCCTTGAAGGGCAGGGAGGAGCAGGAGAAGTCTGCTGATGTGGTCATAGGTACGCTGCAAGTTTTCTCAACCTTTGTTTATGTTTTACTTGATCCAAGGTCTACGCTTTCTTTTGTGATTCCCTTGATTGCTCTTACTTTTGAAACACTACTTGAGGTTTTGTATGATCCTATCGTAGTTAGTACTCCCTTAGGAGAAAATGTGAGAGCTGATATGGTTAATAAAGACTGCCCAGTAGTAGTATGTGGTAAGAGTATGTGTGCATATCTTGTTGAGTTACCCATGAATGACTTCGATATTATACTTGGTATGGACTAGCTACATAAATGTTATGCCTTCATGGATTGCCGTAGTACGGTTGTGAGATTCTGCTTCCCTAATGAAGTAGAGCTGGTCTGGGAGGGGTACAATTTGAGTCGTTCAAGTCCCTTGATTTCGAACCGAAAAGCTAATAAAATGATGTCCAAGGGATTGTTATACCATCTTGTGAGTGTCAATGATCTGGATCATGTCATTCCTTCAATAGACTCTTTGCCTGTAGTGAATGAGTTCCAAGATGTTTTCCCCGATGATTTGCCTGGAGTCCCTCCCCCTCGAGATATTGATTTTGGTATCGACCTAGATCCCGATACCAAACTGATTTCAATTCCTCCTTACAGAATGGCTCCAGCAGAACTCAAAGAGTTGAAGCTGCAGTTAAAAGATCTCACTGATAAGGGCTTCATCCAGCCGAGCATATCCCTTTGGGGCGCTCTAGTGCTGTTTGTGAAAAAGAAAGATGGAACCCTTAGGATGTGTATCGATTATCGCAGCTCAACAAATTCACTATAAAGAACAAGTATACACTTCCGAGAATAGATAATTTATTCGATCAGCTCCAAGGGTCTAGTTTCTTCTCGAAGATTGATCTTCGTTCTGGGTATCATCAGCTTAGGGTTAGGGATGAAGGTATCCCAAAAATAGCCTTTCTTACCCGTTATGGTCATTATGAGTTCCTAGTCATGTCATTTGGTCTCACTAATGCACCAGCTGCATTTATGGACCTCATGAACCAATTGTTCCATGAATACCTTGATTCTTTCGTCATAGTATTCATTGATGACATCCTCATCTACTCTAAGACCAAGGAAGAGCATGAACAACATTTGAGACTAACCTTGCAGGTACTTAGAGAACATCAGTTGTATGCCAAATTCAGCAAGTGTGAATTCTGGCTTAGATCAGTGACCTTCATGGGTCATGTTGTGTCTGATCAGGGTGTGGAGGTAGCCCCCAAGAAGTGTGAGGCTGTTAAGAACTGGCCAATACCTCTTACTCCCACTGATATCCGTAGCTTTCGAGGATTGGCTGGTTACTACCGCAGGTTCGTGGAGGGTTTTTCTTCCATTGTTGCCCCACTGACAGCTTTGACTAAGAAGAAAGCCAAGTTCGAATGGGCGGAGACTTGTGAGAAGACTTTCCAGGAGCTCAAGGACAGACTCACTTCAGCCCCAGTGCTTACGTTTCCTAAATGTGGTGAGAGTTACACTATTTATTGTGACGCATCTAGGGTTGGTTTGGGTTGTGTTCTTATGCAGGATTGTAAGGTGATAGCCTATGCGTCCAGACAGCTCAAGGTTCATGAGAAGAATTATCCCACTCATGACCTGGAGTTGGCAGTTTTGGTATTTGTATTGAAGCTGTGGAGGCATTACTTGTACGGGGTACATGTGGATGTGTTCACAG
Organism: Solanum sitiens; assembly: GCA_016801875.1. Classification (NCBI taxonomy): domain Eukaryota; kingdom Viridiplantae; phylum Streptophyta; class Magnoliopsida; order Solanales; family Solanaceae; genus Solanum; species Solanum sitiens. The sequence continues at coordinate 926,622 of JABWTJ010000651.1, read as the reverse complement.
ACCACAAGAGTCTCCAGTAGGTATTCACACAGAGGGAATTGAATCTACGTCTGCAGAGATGGTTGGAGCTGTTGAAGGACTATGACATGAGTGTCCACTACCATCCAGGGAAGGCAAATGTAGTAATTGATGCTTTTAGCAGGTTGAGCATGGGGAGTAGAGCCCACATTGATGATGGGAAAAAGAAGTTAGTGAAGGATGTACACAGACTGTCCAGACTAGGTGTGAGGTTGATGGACTCTACTAGTGGGGGTGTTTCAGTCCATCCTAGTTCTGAATAATCCTTGGTAGTTGAAGACAAGAAGGGTCAGCGTTTTGATCTTGTGTTGATGGCGTTGAAGGACTCTGTGCTGATAAAGATGAATGAGTCCTTTGCTTTGGGAGGTGACGGCATACTTAGGTACCAGGACAGGCTGTGTGTACCAGACGTGGATGATTTGCGGACCAAGATTGTTGCAGAGGCCCATGGTTCCAGGTATTCGATACATCCAGGTTCCACCAACATGTATCATGACCTTAAGAAGATCTATTGTTGGGATGTCATGAAGAAGGACATTGCTGAGTATGTGGCCAAGTGTCCTAATTGTCAGCAGGTTAAGGCGGAGCACCTTAAGCCTGGTGGTCTCACTCAGATGATTGAGGTTTCGACTTGGAAGTGAGAGGCCATTAACACGGACTTTGTGGACAAGATGACTAAGTCTGCCCACTTTATCCCTATGAAGTCTACTTACAGGGCCGAGGATTATGCAAGACTCTACATTGATGAGATTGTGAGGTGGCATGGGATTCCTTTGTCTATCATTTCGGATAGAGGAGCTCAGTTCACTTCGCATTTCTGGAAATCCTTCCAGAAGAGCTTAGGTATGCAGGTAAAGCTCAGTACTGCCTTCCATCCTAAGACAGATGGGCAGGCAGAGCGCACCATTGAGACATTGGAGGACATGTTGAGAGCATGTATGATTGACTTCAGGGGTAGTTGGGATGACCATCTGCCATTGATAAAGTTCTCGTATAATAACAGCTATCACTCCAGCATTGGGATGGCACCGTTTGAGGCACTGTATGGTAGGAGGTGTAGGTCTCCATTTGGGTGGTTCGAGGTTGGAGAGTCATCCATTTTGGGTCCAGAGATCATTCATGAGGCCTTAGAGAAATTCAGGGTGATTAGGGACAGGTTGGCTACTGATTACAGTCGGCAGAAGTCTTATGTAGATAACAAGAAGCGGCCCTTAGACTTTTATGTTGGTGACCAGGTCTACTTGAAGATATCACCCATGAAGGGGGTGATGAGGTTTTGCAGATAGGGGAAGTTGAGTCCGAGGTACGTTGGGCCATACGAGATTCTAGAGCGTGTGGGAGAGGTGGCGTATGAGTTGGCGTTGCCTGCGGAGCTAGCTTCTGTTCATCCAGTCTTTCATGTCTCTATGTTAAAGAAGTGCCTTGGTGATCCAGCATCGATTCTGTCTGTTGAAGGTTTGGGGGTAAATGAAGACTTGTCCTATGAGAAGGTTCCTGTTGAGATTTTTGACCGGCAGGTGAAACGGCTGAGAAACAAGGAGGTTGCCACAGTAAGGTATTGTGGAGGAACCATCTTGTTGAGTGTGCTACGTGGGAGGCCGAGGCTGATATGATATCCTGCTATCCTCATCTTTTCAGCTCTTGAGGTTAGACTTCCTACTCTTAAGTCTAAGTTTCCTTATCTCCTCTATTCTTGGTTGTTGTTGCTTGACTATGTATAGTACTCATGTTATGATATGACTGGCATTGTGCTAGATTATTAGAAGTGTCATTCAGGGACAAATGTTCCTAAGGGGGGGATAATATAACAACCCGAAAATGACTATTCTAAGTAATGCCTAAACGTACCTAGAATTCCTAGATTAGACCGGGTTCACACGGCTTGATGGGCGTGGAACCAGAGCTCAGAACCTATGCACCAGCCAAGCCAACCCACTTGGTGAGTTAGTTGAGCTAGGGAAGGTTGGGTCCAGCCATGTAGGGTACCCGAATATTAAGATTCACCTGGATGAGTTTTAACCGGACTTGAAAGGGGTAATCTTAGGTTTGGAGGGTCTAGGGGTAAAATGGTCTTTCCCAGGATAGGGGTAGTATTGTAATTACCCTAAGTATTTAATTAATTAATTAATTAATGAAAATAGTGGACAATTCGGGTAGGGTTGACCCGAATTGACCCATTTTCGCGAGATGAGCTCCACCCGGGTTCGATCCTTGGTGGAAGCAATATCAAGTTGAATTAATTGGTATTTAATTTGTTGATTTAAGTAAGGGAAAATCAGATTTTTTTAATTTAAACGAGTCCTAGTTTGACTAAGTCTTCAACTAAAACTCCTACTCCTAAACTTACTCTCACATCTCTCCACTCTCTTTCTCACACTCATCATCAGTAAACAGAACAAAAAAATCAAAAAAAAAAGTTCATCACTCTTGAAGAACTTGTACGCTAAAACTCAAAAGAAAAACTAAACTAAAAATGAAAAGCGAAAATATTTTTCAAATGGTTTGCGCGTGAGGTTACGTTGGAGAAGCAATGTTCTTCATAGGAGTTGGCAGCACTTGAGATCAGGTTTGAAAGGGGTTAAACGACCAAAAAGGTATGGGTTTTATTCCTTTTGGTCCCTTTCCCAAGAGACCCTAAGATTTAGTCGAATTCTAATCCGAAAGGAATGTTCCCCTTTGCATGTCCCTGTCACTAGCTCTCATCGATTGCTGTAGGTTGGGTATGTTGCTGGTAGAATTTAGGAATGTAACGTGTTTTCCTGATGATTATGTTCATGTATGTATGTTCATAATTATGTGATGATAAACATGTGCAATGTGTGTGTGTGGCCGTGTCTCTTGGTCTTGAATTGGAGCATGAAAATGGTACGAATTAGAGTATGAAAATGGTCTGTTAAATCATTGTGTTTTTGTATTAAATATCTTGGAAAAATGCATGTAATAATGGACGAAATGTCCAGCGATTTGTCATAAAAATATAACGTACAAAGGATTGAGAAAAATGGACTGGAAACGATTACCAAATTTCCAGAAATCTGGAAATTTGGTCTCGGCTAAACATGGCTTAAATTTTTGTTTTTTTTAAAAAAATATTTTTTTTAGGTGTGAGGTCATTAGGGATTGAACCCAAGACCTCACCATATGCAAGCTACTGAAAATTTTATAATAAAAGTGAGGTTAAGGGGAATCGAACTTGGGTCTTAGCCGAGTAAGAGAATTTAGAAAATAAATTATAAGAAATGAGGCACATGGGATTCGAACCCGTGTGTACTTTGCCGAAATTAAGATCAATCCATGCAATAGTAAAAATAAATAAAATGAGGTTGTGGGGGATCGATCCCACACCCTCTTGGTCTCAAACGAAAAAGGAGAGAAAAAAAAAAAAAAGGGAAGTGTAGGTGTTGGGGATCGACCTCGGATTCCCAAATGCCAAAATTTTAAATCAAAATGAATACAAGACTAAGTGTTACTCAAGCGATTTGAAATCGGGTTCCCTTGCCCAACTCCGTATTGATACATAAGTCTTACATGAATAAATATTTAATGAATGCTGCCCATAGGGATCGAACTCGAGACCTTGGCATACTTACAAGATGCATAAGTCTTGTACCACATAATCTTGGGTAAGTATGAGTCACTTAGACGAATTATGAATGAAGCCTCATGGCTTGTACGTATGAATTCATAAGTCCAGCGTACGTTTAAAAATAAGTGAACCTAAGATATATGTGACGAAATGATGTTACCCCAGGAGGGTTAAGTAAGAGTGTGAAACCCACTAAAAGGCCAAGTGCATTGGACTATGACGAAATGAACATTCAGGTAAAGGGGTGAGTAATTATGAAGAGCTAATATGTTAAAGTTAATTAATGTGGTGACAAAATGATAAGAGGCTAATATGAAAGACGATATCAATCTCAAATGAGCCTAAGTAAATGTTACCAAAAACCGAACTCACCTATGAGAGTGTAAGATTAATAAAGAGACCAGTCTCTAACAACACTCTAATGACAGTATTCAGATTAATGCACACTTAATACTAATGATTAGATGAGAAATCATCTAATGAGCAATGATGCCCTCATGCTAGAAGCCTACTTCTATGATGTGTGAGATGAATGTAATGGAACCTTATACGGAGCACCGATAGGCTAGGTACGAGTCGCAATTCCTTCTTTCGGGAAGGCAGAGGTTCGTGTAAATCTCATGAGATGAGACTGTCCGTTTAGGCGGGTATGGGTCTCCTTATATCTCCTAGTCTTTGAACCTATGCAGCCAACATAGGGTTCTAGCAGGGTTCAATTCGATATATACGCTAGCATGTTTTGGTTTCACTTTGGCCGGTGATTCCACCTCTTTTCGGTGTGGGGTAGACACTGGACTTCATGGAGCTCACATGATCTATGTCGGTTAATGTTAAAGTTCCCAAAGAAAGAATGAGGCCAGCCTTAAGTAATGCACACAATGAAATGAATGATACCAAATGTGTTTGGATAGGATAATCAAGAGGTGAACTAGACTCAAATAGTGATACTAGGTCATTCTAGGTCATTGCACAGTGAACTCGATGAAAGTATTAATCAAAATCCTAGGTATATGAATGAATGAAAATGAAGTACGTATGAATGAATGAAGTAGACTCTGTGTTTTCTAAAGAAGGCTCCCAAGTTGAGGTCCCATATGTTGAGCCCTTAGTTGGAAAGTCCTAATGTTAAGTCCATGATTCGAAGGTCTCATGGTATAGAATGGATGATATGTGATATATGTTTGTGCTATATGAAATATGTTATGTGCTGTGTGCAATATGAAAAGAATGATAATGCATGTTACTCTCATTGCATGACTTTCCTAATCTGATTTGGCAAGTCCAACTGACTTGGCTTTCCATAGTTCATATCGTTAGGAGAGAGCTATTCTAAATCATGCATGGCCTTTGTGTGTACTTGCATACACCCATACCTAGTACAAGTGTGTACTGATTCCATACAATTCTCTACTTTTAAGTGCAGTTGCAGGTGGACGCTAGAGGTTACGAGACTACGTTGAAACTATCTGGACGTTGAGCATTCATCTGGACTTGGTAGGCCCTCATGCTTTCGAGGATGCTTACCTTATATATTCTGGCTTAGAAGTAGGTATGAGCTAGTGGAGGATGTTCCACTAGCGTTTCTTTCTTATTTTCATACGTCGTATTGGTGCCATTTTGGCAACTTTATATTAATGCAGTTATGAACTATTTCCTTCATTCGAATATCTCATTACTAGATGGTTGTGTTGAACTGATGTGATATAATGCAATTCTTACTATGAAGTCTATGTACACTTCAAAGCAAACAAAAGTTTTAAATTTTTCGCTAAAATTAACCTATACGATGTACTGAGGACGTATTTAGGCTTGTCTGCGACCTCCGAGAAGTCAACGACGCCGGTTTTGGCTAGGGTCTAGACCCCAGTCGTGACAGTAATATCTATGGTTTAGTGTTTAATTTTAAGGTTTTGGTATTTTAGGCTTTGGGTTTAGGGTTTAGGTTAGGGTTAAGGATAGGGTTAGGTTTAGGGTTCGTGTTAGGGATAGGGATAGGGTTAGGGTTTAGGGTTTATTTTAGGATTTAGGTCTTAGCTTTTGGGGTTTAGTATTTTTTGTTTAAAATCTATGGTTTATTGTTTAATGTTTGGGTTTTGGTATTTTGGGCTTGGGGTTTCAAGCTAATGGTTTAGGGTTAGTGTTTTAGTTAGGGTTAGGGTTAGGGTTTAGGTTTTTTTTGGTTTTAGGGTTTGTGGTTTAGAATTTCAGGTTTAAAATCTATGGTTTAGTGTTTAATATTTTGGTTTTCATATTTTGGTCTAAAGGTTTTTTATTGGACTTTTTATTCTGGACTTGGGGTTTAGGGGTTAGGGGTTAGGGTTAGGATTAAGGCTGACAATTGGACAGGACCGGATAAACAGGACTGGTTTTACCCAGACCGATACCGGAATCAAATTTTCTTACCGGTATCGGGTCTTATCGGAACCAGGGTTACCGGAAAAACCCACAGGTTCCACCCGGTCCCTTAGTAATCGGATAGGAACCGGGTGTTACCAGTTCAACCGGTACCGGTAATTTTATTATATTTTTAAAATTTTAATTATTATAATTATTAAATAATATTATATATTTATATTATTAATTAATAATATTATACTATTAAGAAACTTCAATTTAAAACTTTAAATTTGAAAGTAAATTTTAAAGTTTAAAGTTTATATTGAATTTAAAGTTTGAAATTGAATTTAAGGTTTAAAGTTTATATTGAATTTAAAGTTTGAAATTGAATTTAATGTTTAAAGTTTATATTGAATTTAAAGTTTAAATTTATATTGAATTTAATGTTAGAAACTGAATTTAATGTTTAAACTTTATATTGAATTTAAAGTTTGAAATTAAATTTAAAGTTTAAACTTTAAAGTTTGAAATTGAATTTAAAGTTTAAAGTTTATATTGAATTTAAAGTTTAAACCTTAAAGTTTATATTGAACTTAAAGTTTAAAGTTTAAATTTTATATCGAATTTAAAGTTTGAAGTTGAATTTAATGTTTAAACTTTATATTTAATTTAAAGTTTGAAATTGAATTTAAAGTTTAAACTTTAAAGTTTATATGGAATTTAAAATTTAAAGTTTATATTGAATTTAAAGTTTAAAGTTTATATTGAATTTAATGTTTGAAATTGAATTTATAGTTTAAACTTTAAAGTTTATATTGAATTTAAAGTTAAAATTTTATATTGAATTTAAAGTTTAAACTTTATACTTAATTTAAAGTTTGAAATTGAATTTAATGTTTCAACTTTTAAAGTTTAAACTTTAAAGTTTATATTGTATTTAAAGTTTGAAATTGAATTGAAAGTTTAAACTTTAAAATTTATATTGAATTTAAAGTTTGAAATTGAATTTAAAGTTTAAACTTTAAAGCTTATTTTGAATTTAAAGTTTAAACTTTAAACATTAAAATTCAATTTTATATTAATGTTTAAACTTTAAGGTAATATTAAAATAATTAAAAATTACATTTGTAAAATGACATGAATAAATAGAAGAGACTATTTTAAAAGAAAATCAAGGCGAATAGTCGTATATTTATTCAAATAAATAAATTGTACAATACAAATATTAGAAAGAAATAAAGAGTACATAATCTAGGTATTGAATATTAAGTATTGTACTAACAATTGCATTTTTTTTAAATTCTTTTTGTAAATTTAGTATCAATTGAAAAGAATGTTTTTTGGGAACTTGCATTTGTTGATCTTCTTCCTTTTCATCTATTTGGTCTTCTATTTGGCTACTCAATAGTGGTAGTCCGGTGTTTCTTCTTTCGGCATTGGCCCAATCTCGAAACAACACCGATATTTCCAAACTATCCTTTGCTAATGAATATCCATGATCTCCAATAATAAATCTCGCCGCACTAAAGGCTTTCTCCGAAGCGACCAATGATGCTTGAATCTCTAGCACATCTCGAACAATCCTAGAAAGGGTCGGCAATTGATTTTCACTATTCTTCAACCATACTAATATTGGAGGTTTGAAGTGTGCTTCTTCATGCCTAATTTTTTCCCGTGCCTGATTGAAATATAAGTCAAAATCATTATTAGTAGAGGATTCAAGCTCAAGATATTCATCCATCCAATCATTTGTATCATCACTTTTAGGCTTAGAAGATGGAGGTTCAACTATTGGAATATTTATTTCCATAACTTTATATGCATTGTATAAATCTCTTACTTTTGTATAAATGTTACTTTTACATTCTTCAACAGTAGGAGTTTCATCATCTTTAATTTCTAAATTTACATAAATCTTTTCAAACATTCTTTCAACACCTCTTAATTTATAATTTTGGTTAAAAGTTGTTTTAGTCAAATAGATTTGAAGAATAGGGAAAAAATATTTTTTGAATTTTTCAATAATAAAATCAAGTGAATCTTTAAATTGATCTTTTCCTTTATATTTTGAAAATTCAGATGAAATAGCACAAATATTTACTAAAATAGAAGAAATAGTAGGATAATATTGACCAGCGCATGCATTTGTTGCTTTATAAAAACACTTAAAAATTCAACAAGTTCTTTTGTATTTTCCCAATCTTCAAAGCCAATTCTTAAATTCGGGTCCGCATTATGAGCATTAAAAACTAATTGTATCGGCTCTTGATAAATATAAGCAACTTCAAGCATTTCAAATAAAGAATTCCATCTAGTGCATACTTCTTTTGGAACTTTTGTATATGCAAGTCCACATTCTTTACAACGATTTTTAAATTCTGTAACTCTAGCTTTAAAAATCCAATTACAAGAAAGTCTAATTTTTTCACAAGAAACTCCAAATTGAGAAATACCATCTTTTACTAATTAATTATAAACATGTGCGGCACACTTAATATGAAAAGAATCATTATTAATTGGAGAAAGTCTACATTTGAAATAATTAACTGCTTTTAAATTATTAGAAGCATTATTTAAAGTGACACTCATTAGTTTATCACATATTTCATAATATTGTAAAATAGAGCCTACATTTGATGCTATATAAGAACCGGTTTTAGTTTCTTCAACATATTTATACGCTAATATTCGGTTTTGCATGTTCCATTCATGGTCAACCCAATGGACAGTAAGTGTAAAATAATCGTTACCGTTAGGACTACGTCCCATATCAGAAGTAATAGATAATCTACCATCATAATAAGCAAATAAATAACAAAGAAAATGACAATATTCTTTTTGATATTTACAAAGATCACTTTTAATTGTATTTCTTGTAATACCTTCATAATCTGGGTTATATAATTCTCGAATATAATGAACAAAACAAGGATGTGAAGGGAATGAAAAAGGTAAACCACAAACAACAACCACTTTACCTAATTCTCTACGATCTTTTTCATTACTATACGTGCGTTGTGTGCTTCGACTAGCCGGGTTAGACATATTTAATACACCTAGAACCATATTATAACCTCCAACTCCCATGGAACTTTTGGGTATGGGTGTTCAATTTCTATTAGCTCTTTCTATATCATATAGGTGAGCAAATTTTTTATTACATTTTTCGTAAATGTGTTCTTAGTCGTCCCATTCCCCCTTGTGTACCTGTAGTTATATGTTTCATGACCAATTTACATTTAGTGCAAGTAACAGTAGTTTTACCTCATTTTGAATCAAAAAATTTTGTACTAAAGATTTTTTATCACGTACGGCGGTGACATTTGAAAAAGTAGGTAAAGGGGGGACTTCATTTTGTTCCGGTAATTTTGTAACCGAACTAGTAGGGGTAGGGGTCTCTTCATCTTCCTCATCTAATTCTTCCTCAAAATTAGTAAAACGTCTATTTAAAGTCTCATTATCTACTTCATTTTTGGAATTAAATTCAAATAGGTCCTGGTAACATAAAAAAACTTTCATGAACATGAGTATAATCATTAGTATTAACTACAAATCTAGGTGGCACATTTTTAGAACTATAACTACTTACTCCTCCCCTATTATTTTTTCTTTCCGACATTGGTCTTTTACCATTATTTCTTTCTAAATTTATGTTCAAATTTAATATAAATAAATATTATGAAAAACAGGCAAGATAAGATAATAAAAGAAATAAAAAAACTTAATTAATAAGCAAATAAAAAATTAAAGTTGGAAGTTTGAACGGATGTACCAAACATCTATGTAAAAGTGGACGTATAACCAAAGCCGGAATTGATAGATGCCTATTGTAGCTTCCAAATTCCAATTTACTTCAAATAAATTTCCGAAATCCAAACTCCAAGTCAATATCACAAAATAATAATTATCAATTTATGAGAGATTTAAAATTTAGAGATAGTATAAGATGTTAATGAAGTAGTTTGTGAATTTGTGATTTAAAATGAAAAACTGGTATATTTATAGTGTAAAGGGGTTATGAAGGGGTGGGGCTATTTGTTTATCCATTTTGGGCCCCAGCCAAATAGGTACAAGGGCCCAACGGTTTAATAACGACCATTTTTTAAAAAAATTAAAAAAACTAGGTGAACTGGTTCTTACCGGATCGGACCAAACCGGAACCGGTTCAACCAGATTAAAAAACCAGGACCTGATTCAGTACCTGGTCCGGTATCATAAGAGACCGGTTCCTTACCGGTTCAACCGATACAAGATGGACCGGTACGAGAACCGGACCGGACCGAATAAAAACTGGTCCAATTGCCTTCCTTAGTAAGGACTAGGGTTAGGGTGTAAGTTTTTTTTAGGTTTTATATTCCAGGGTTTAGTATTTGAGGTTTAAAATCTATAGTTTTGTATTTAATGTTTGAGTTTTGGTATTTTTTTTTATTTTTTTTTGGGGTTTGGTATTTTGGGCTTAGGGTTTCGGATTTGTGGTATAGGGTTAGGGTTAGGGTTAGGGTTAAGGTTAGGGATAGGGTTTTGTGTTTTTTTAGGTTTATGGTATCAGATTTTAGGATTTGAGGTGTAATATCAATGGTTTAGTGTGGGTTTTTGTATGTTGGGCTTGGGGTTTAGGGTTTATGGTAGGGTTAGGGTTAGCGATAATGTTAGGGTTAGTTTTAGGGTTTAGGTTATTTTTCATGTTTTAGGGTTTGGGGTTAAGGATTCATGTTTTAGGGTTTGGGATTTAGGATTTGAGTTGTAATATCTATGGTGTAGTGTTGAATGTTAGGGTTTTATTATTTTGGGCTTTAGGTTTAGGGTTGGGTTTAAGGATGGGTTTAATGATAAGGTTCATGTTAGGGATAGGGTTAGGGTTAGATTTTAGGTTTTAGGTTTTGATGCTTAGGATTTTTGGTTTTAAATCAATGGTTTATTGTTTAATGTTTGTGTTTTGTTATTTTTGGCTTGGGGTTTCGGGTTAATGGTTTAAGGTTAGGGTTTAGGTTAGGGTTAGGTTAGGGTTGGGGTTTAGTTTTTTTTTAGGTTTTAGGGTTTGTGGTTTAGGATTTGAGGTTTAAAATCTATGGTGTAGTGTTTAATGTTTGGATTTTTATATTTTGGACTAGGGTTTACGGTCTATTGTTAGGGTTAGGGTTAGGATTAGGGTTAGGGTGTATGTTTTTTTAGGTTTTATGGTTTAGGGTTTAGCATTTGAGGTTTAAAATCTATTCTTTAATATTTAATGTTTGAGTTTTGGTATTTTGGGCTTAGGGTTTTATGTTTATGGTTTATGGTTAAGGTTAGGGTTTTCGGGTTTTTATGTTTTTGGGTTTAGTGTTTAGGATTTGAGATTTAATATTAATGGTTTAGTGTTTATGTTTGGGTTTTGGTATTTTGGGCTTGGGGTTTAGGGTTTATAATAGTGTTAGGGTTAGGGTTAATATTACGGTTAGGGTTAGGGTTTAAGTTGTATTTTAGGTTTTAGGATTTGGGATTAAGGATTTGAGTTGTAATATCTATGGTTTAGTGTTTAATATTAGGGTTTTGGAATTTTAGGCTTTCTGTTTAGGGTTTAAGGTTTAAGGTTAGGGTTAAGGGTTGGATTAGGGTTAGAGTTCGTTTTAGGTTAGGGTTAGGGTTAGGGTTTAATTATTTTTTTTAGGTTTTAGGTTTTCGGGTTAAGGATTTTGGTTAAAAATCTATGGTTTAGTGTTTGATGTTTGAGTTTTTGGGCGTGGTGTTTTGGTTTGATGGTTTAGGGTTAGGGTTAGGGTTAAGGTTAGAGTTAGGGTTTGGATTAGTGTTCGGGTTAGGGTTCAGGTTTTTTTTAGGTTTTAGGGTTTGTGGTTTCGAATTTGAAGTTTAAAGTATATGGTTTAGTTTTTAATGTTTGGGTTTTTGTATTTAATACTTAGGGTTTTCTCTTCTTTTTTTTTGGACTTAGGGTTTAGGGTAAGGGTGTAGTTTTTTTTTAGGTTTTATGGTTCATGGTTTAGCATTTGAGGTTTAAAATCTATGGTTTAGTATTTAATGTTTGGGTTTCGTATTTTGGGGTTAGTGTTTCGGGTTTATGGTTTAGGGTTAGTGTTTTGTCTCTTTTAGGTTTTTTAATTTAGGGTTTAGGATTAATGTTTTATATCAATGGTTTAGTGTTTCATATTTGGGTTTTTGTATTTTGGGCTTGAGGTTTAGGGTTTATGGTAGGCTTAGGGTTAGGGTTATTATTAGGGTTAGGGTTTAGGTTTTTCTTAGATTTTACGGTTTGGGATTAAGGATTTGAGTTGTAATTTCTATGGTTTAGTGTTTAATGTTAGGGTTTTGGTATTTGGGGCTTTGAGTTTAGGGTTTAGGGTTTAGGGTTAGGATTAAGGATAGGGTTAGGGTTAGGGTTCATTTTAGGGATAGGGTTAACGTTAGGGTTTAGTTTTTTTTTAGGTTTTAGATTTGGGGTTTAGGATATTTGGTTGAAAATCTATTGTTTAGTGTTTTATGTTTGGGTTTAGGTATTTTGAACTTGGGATTTCGGGTTAATGGTTTAGTGTTAGGGTTAGGGTTAAGGTAAAGGTTTGGGTTAGGGTTAGGGTTAGGGTTTAGTTTTTGTTAGGTTTCAAGCTAATGGTTTAGGGTTAGTGTTTTAGTTAGGGTTAGGGTTAGGGTTTAGGTTTTTTTTGGTTTTAGGGTTTGTGGTTTAGAATTTCAGGTTTAAAATCTTTGGTTTAGTGTTTAATATTTTGGTTTTCATATTTTGGTCTAAAGGTATTTTATTGGACTTTTTATTCTGGACTTGGGGTTTAGGGGTTAGGGGTTAGGGTTAGGATTATGTAACGACCTGCTTAGTCGTTTTGAGCAGCAGATTTTATTTCTGGAAAAACTATCTGAGACGACGTATCCAACGACGGACCGTCATGGGCACGACGGACCGTCGAGGGAGTCTCGTTCCAAACACTTGGAATTCTTATATTTGAGTGCTGAAATCGACTCTCTGAACTCTGTGACGGACCTGCAGGACGGACCATCACAGACATGACGGACCGTTGTGAGTTTCCGTTTCAAAACACTTCAACTCTTGAGAATTGGGTACTGAGAGCAATTCTCTGAAGTCTGTGACGGACATGCAGGACGGACCATCACAGACATGACGGACCGTTGTGAGGTTCCGTTTCAAAACACTTCAACTCTTGAGAATTGGGTACTGAGAGCAATTCTCTGTCCGTCGTGACGGAAGTGCAGGACGGACCGTCGTAGGCACGACGGACCGTCTCAGACTCATCAAGGAAATTGAGTCTCTGAAGGTTGTGACGAACCTGCAGGACGGACCGTCGCAGGCACGACGGGCCGTCACAGGTTGCGTAATCCCAGTCTGGGTCGGATTTCTGGGTAAGTTTTAAAGGGGCGTTTTGGACTATTCCTGCTATAATTATGAATTTCGTGGGTCAATGTTAATAACTCAAATTCTTGGGGGTGTGAAGGAGATAACCTTGAGTTAAGTAGTGGGTTAATTCCTCATCTTTTATACCTAATTATATGCTAATTAGGGAAAAGAGAGAGAGTTTTGAAGAAGAAAAAAAAATAGAGAGAACAAGGAGAAGAGAGGAACGATCTATAGAGAGAGACAACCAAAGAGGAACAAAAAGCTTTGAGAGATTGCTTGCTTGATCAAGAATCCTTGGTGAAGGTAGGTTATGGTTTTGATACTATTCGTAGTAAACTCTTAATAGTGAATGATATGTATTGGTAGTATTGTAAACCCTTCTATATGCTTAATTGTATGCTTGCATGAATGTGATTATGTGATTGTGATAAAATAAGCATAATGAAGCTTTTTGAATCCAAAATCTTGAAGAACCCTAATTCACCTTGTTATTGATGATGCCTTGGTATAAAAGAAGGCTTGATGAATTGATAGAATGATGTTAGTGGATCGGAGTG